>JADRCC010556803.1:0-11004 GCA_019843855.1 Hylomyscus alleni | reverse complement strand
GACAACATAACTTCATTTATAATAAACAACTTACACAATCACTACAATAGGATGACTTAATATAGTTTTAAAGAAAAGGAAAGGGAAATCAATCATTTCAGGTAACAAAATTTCTCCCCTCAAAACATTTTGTTAAAGAAAATAATTTATTTCTAAGTGGGTTACTGTGACAAATGTACTCAGTGACTAATCATCTCTAATTTCCATTGTACTGAATGTTGTTGGAATTAAAAGAAATTCCAACTTTCATAATCATGACCTTAAAGGGATAACACATGGTATGAGTTCTTCAGAATGCATAGTCATATTTATATTACTATCCAGAAAGATAAATTCATATATTCACATGGGAAAAGAAAAACAAACAACCAAAAACAAAAGCAAAACAAATAAAAATCTATGGGTTGAAACTACAAAAAAAAGAGCTTTATGCATTGCTTTATGATCAATGGCTTCTTTGACCTCCATCCTTCCTCCTCATCTAATCTCCTTATCTTGCTCTGCTTTTGGGTATAATCATACTTAATACCTATTAATTTATATGCAAATATATAGAATAAGCTAAGCCAACATATGAGTATCTCCAACAATTTACTTGCATTGTATGATAGTTCTATATTAACAAAACAGGCTAGTATTGCCATAAAACAGACAGTTATATCAACTGAGAAGAATAGAGGACTCATAACTAAACAGACAATCTATGGCCACCTATTTTTGTTCAAAGGTTGAAAAAACAATCAATGGAGAGAAAAGAGCCTTTTCAACAAACAGTTCTGGCAAAATTAAATATCTCCCTACAGAAGAATGAAACTATGCCCTATATTGTACCTTATATGAAATCAACTTAAAATATACCAAAGATCTTAAGTTAAAATATGGAACATTGATAGAAATAAACATGGAGAATACTCTTAAGACATTTGAGTAATCAATAACTTTCTGAATAGAACACCAATGGCGTAGGAACTATCCCTAGAAATGAAAGAATGGAACTGTATTGAAATTAAATGTTTCCGCATGACAGAAATCTCCACCAATTCAGTATATAGATAGCTCACAGAATGGGGGAAAATCTTTACCAATTATGATTCAGATATGGGACTAATATCTAGAATTTACAGAGAACTACAAAAATTTCAACAAAGAAATAAAAGTACCAATTAAAAAAATGGGCTGATGAA
The DNA here is from genome assembly GCA_019843855.1 of Hylomyscus alleni. NCBI lineage: Eukaryota > Metazoa > Chordata > Mammalia > Rodentia > Muridae > Hylomyscus > Hylomyscus alleni. Next base: position 9,820 of record JADRCC010556803.1, on the reverse strand, counting down.
ATGAACAGATAGTTCTGAAAAGAAGAAACACAAATAGACAATAACTATTTTTAAAAATGTTTAACATTCCTCATTATCAGTAAAATGAAAATTAAACCTAATCAGAGCAAGCACTTCATCCCAGTCAAAATGATTATTATCAGGAAATCTGAGAACAAATGTTAGAAAGAATGCAACAAAAGAGGAATTCTTCATGAGAATTAGTACAGTCATGAAGTAGCACAACTCATCAGATAGGAGGTTCCTCAAAAAATTTAAAAATTAGAATGACTATATAATCTAGCTTCACTACTCCAAGGCATATATCCAAATTATCTCATATAACATCACATAGATATTTACTGAGTTTTTATTGCTACAGTTCATGATAGCAAAGAAATGGAACCTGCCTAGATGTGCATCAACAGATGAGTTGACAATGAAGTACAAAAAGGAAATATTGAAATTTGCATGAAAATCAATGAACCTAAGAAGTATAACATTAAATGAAGTGACTCAAGTTCCCAAAGCCTAAAATAACATGTTCAAGAGATAGATATACTGTCTACCCTCACTTCATACTGCTGTTAGAGAACTGGGAGAGTTCTTGATAATATAAAGGATTTCATTGTTTGGTTTAGCTGGATTTGATCTATTGTCAAATTGTACATCTATCCCTGTGCTCTGTCACTTCTATTGACATCCTCTGGCAACCCAGCCAACCATTCTTCTACTTAGGATCACCACAAAGTGTCTTCTAAACTATAGCAGATACTGATACCACGGTATTGGGACTAATTGCCTTGAAAGTTGAGTTAAATGAACTTTCATCTTTTAAAAAAATGTCTATTCTCAGGAACCTGAGTGTGAGTGGTTCTTCCAACAGTTCAGAATAGATGTTTCTTCCTATACTGGACTTTCTGACAGGTTTCTAACAGCAGGAAGTCTCAGGCCTTGAAGGAAAATAGCTATAGAGGCAATCTGATGATAGCCCCCAATGCAGCAACAGCAGCAAATGAAACAAAAATAACCCCTGTCCCTGCCCATATACCTCATCAGAGTCAAATCCTTGGCTGAAAGAATCCCAAAGCAGGCAACCTACCAATGGTATGGTGGCAATCAAGAACCAACAGAAATTTTAAGTTTCTTTACCTATGTAGCCACCAATGAACCTGACCATGGGCTTCTTTCTGGCAACATTTGTCTGTCAAGGGTTTTCCTTTAGTACCAATTTTGACAGCTCTTTAGTGATTGCATTGGTTCTGCTTATTCATGTGATTTGCAGTCCCACCTTCAGCCTATAAGGACCTAGTTAGAATTCTGGAACCTCTTCAGTTCAATGTTACAGAACCAAACCAATGCTGCAACAAATATCCAGAACCACTAGGTAAGCCCATGAGGAAGAAGAGAAGTAAAGACTTCTGAGCTGTGTTCCTGCCTCCAGCTGGGACTCTAGCTCCAGAAACATCCAATTTCTAAAAGGTATAAACTTGAAATTTCCAGAGCCTGGCTCCCCGTCATACTCACTCACCAGAGAAGAAAGACACTAGAAGGTTATTCCTTGAAAGCTCCTTGCATGACAGTCTTCTTTCCTGTTCAAGATACTCATTTAACTCAGCCTGCAGGACTCTAGTAATGGCTGTAGGCAGAATGACTCTGTCATGCCTTAGCAACCAAGACTCTACAGGAGGTTAAGCTATATAGGGCAATGTGTACATACAGATGCTTCTCGAGTTCAATTAGAAACCTCCTCCTCGGAGAGGCCCTTGGTCCTGTGAAGGCTCTATGCCCCAGTGTAAGGCAATGCCAGGGCCAGGATGCAGGAGAGGGTGGGTTGGTGAGTGGAGGGAATAGGGTTTTTTTTCCACTCGGAGTGGAAACCAACCAGGAAAGGAGGTATCATTTGAAATGTAAAAAAAGAAAATATCCAATAAAAAAAAAAGAAAGAAACCTCCTCCTCTCAGCCTGCTACCTAGTTCTACAAGAGACTGCTCCCCACTGGCACCTTGAGGTCTGAATTGCTTTTGAGCTGCAATTTCTGAGCTCTAACGTTTTTCGCTAACACTGTTGCTACATGGAGTTAAAACTTATTTTATTTAAATTCTACGTGGCATTATCTTTTAAATAGTTTTTATATTTCAAGTTTATTAATTCATAATTGGCAAACAAAGTACCTTCCATTCAGTCCTCTTTACTCTCTGTCCACTCCCTTCTTGGAGGAAGGTGGGACCCTGTAGTATAGAAAGGATGAGCTATACTGTGCCAGTTCAGTTAGTAACATACTTGATTTAAGTATAAGTATTTCAATTCAATTCATCACCCACATATATAAACTGGGCTTGGCAACATACATCTAAATTCCAGACTTGGGGAAGAGGAGAGAAGAAAACAGTATGACCCTTGCAGCTTTCAGACATGCTAGCCTAGCAAAATCAGTAAGGCCCATTCACATGAGTCTCTTTAACTCAATACTTAAGGTGGACATTGATGAAAGAAAAACTCGCCATTGATGTGTGATATCTACATGCATGCATTCATATATATTCATATATATATATATGAGTATATATATATGAATATATATGTGTATGTGTATGTGTGTGTGTGTGTAAAAATGACAAATTATTTACTCTCAGATGTTTTATTACATCAATAGTAATTAAACTAAGATGGCATGTTTCTCACAGGCTTAAGTACTTGAAATTTTAAGGAGTAGCACTATTTGTATGGATTCAGAAGTGTGGTCTTGTTGAAGTAGGTGTGGTCTAGTTAGAAGAAATGTGTCAGTGAGAGTAGTAGGCATTGGGGTTTCAAAAGACCAAGCCAGTCTCCATGTATCCTTCTTCCTGCTGCGTATGGACCTGAATGTAGAACTTTCAGTTACTCTGACTACCATTCTCCCCATCTGCATACAGCCATGCTCATGAATAAAATGAACTAAACCTCAAAACTATAAGCAATTCCCCATTAAATGCTTTCATTTATAAGGGTTTCTGTGGTAATGATATCTCTTGACAACGTTAGAATACTAGCTAAGGTTAATGGCTTGTATATCCATTGAACCTTTGGAATATGAAGCATTTTATAATTTATTTTTATTATTGTTAGTGTATCCCTCTTTTTAGTTCACACCTAACCCACCTATCCATTGACTACAATTTAAGTGAAGACGTGTGAAGCCATATGCAGCATGGCTCTAGTTGCAGACATGATAGGCTTGGCAAGGTAATGATGAAAAGACAGAAATACAGAAACACACACACACAAACACACACACCAAAAATCAGGAACAGACCTAATCATTGTAGATAGATGGTCTGGAATCTCTTATGGAAGCATCCCAGATGCTCTGTATGTCTATTATATAGAGTTGAGGAGGAAAGTAGTTTTATTGCACACAGCTGAGCAAGAAGGAAGAGTTATTACATATAAATGAACAAGAAGAAATGATTCTATTATAAACAACTGGATCAAGGACACATGTTTAGCTAATATCAGAAGTAGCAGTAGTCTCTGTAGGATGCAGGCTTCAGGCACCCAGGAGTGAGAATGCTATGGTGAACATACTATGATGAACAATTTTAGCACACATTGTCAGCACACACCATCAATACTTGCACTTGGTCAGTCCCTTGAGGAAGGCTTTGCCACCTCTTTCAGATTAGGTCTATGGGATCACTGAAATATCTGTGCCCATGTCAATTTCACACATTTATTGAGGACTTCACTCAGGAATTCCTCAGTTTCCTACATGTGTATATGTTAGAAAACATTTTTCTAGGAAAAGCAATACTGAATTCATTATTTTTCCTTTTCTTACTCATTGTCAATAACCTGGATTGATGTGAGACATTTGGAATGTCTTCTACTCAGACCTTTTAGGGAGCATTTCATCATTATTTATCATTTTAGGTTTAAAGGAAAATCTATAACTCTTCCAAATTCAAAATGAATCTGCTGATTTATGCATAAGTTTATATGGAACTTTTTTTCTTTTCTTAAGTAAACTTGAAATTCAAGTTAGGAGTGTGAATTAAGTTTTGAAATGTTAATCAGGAGCACAGTCTGGAGTACAGGATACTGACCACTCTTGATTACTACACTAGATCTGCTCATCTCTTGATGCTTCCCATTATATATTATAAACAGACATTTTCCTCTAGAATTCCTAACTTTCTGTCTAGTTTTCAATTGATAAAATTTTATAAATCCTTTTATTTCATTTATTTTATTTCATGGAGGGAACTTGCTATTGTCTTTGACATTTTGTTTTGGAAGTAATATTTTTAGTTTTATGCAGAATATTTTAATCTTTGAGTATGGACTCAGGGTGTTTTTTAACTTTTAGGGGTTTATGTTATTTATTTGTAGACATAACACAACTTGTGATTAGGACATTTTACAATGTCATCTTTGATGTATTTCCATTTAAGTTTTACAAGCTCTTACTTTGTCTTACTGTTTACCATGCTACTATCTAGAGCTAGAAGAGTTTAGCATGCTGTGGAAAGAGATTTGATGTCATTAACTACTTTTGAATCCCCAGTCTTTGTAGCAATATGTGCCAAAGATTGTCATTTTCAATGAACTTTCCTTGAGGACAACAACAAGAAAAGAATCTAAATTGATTCATTACAATCTCAGATGTTGTGGGTTGTGCACATATGAAGACATGTCAAAGTACAGACTACTGGAATAAAATCTTCAGGAACCAGTAGGGAAAATTTGCAGTCAAAACTGTGATCACTTAACAACACAAATAATTAGCTTCATCATCACTATCCGCCTCTTCTCATGCGCTTAGTCATGGGGAGAAAAGCAAGGTATAAAACACATAATAAAATTCCTAAAAATATTACATTATACTATTTGAAATGTACTTTCAGAGACATACTAGAAACTACATTGAATCTACTTTGGCAAATGAATATTTACTACTCATAAATGTGTATTAAAACTCATTGGGATTAGTGAGAGTAGAATTTTTTTACTCAAAATTATATAGCTATCTATAAATGATACAGTAAGAACTATAAGCCTATTTCCGTAGTTTTTAATGAGATTTATATTTCACATTTATAAAAATATTATTACTTCCAGCATATCTTCAATCTTAATACATTTTTCCTGAAGTCTGATAAAAGTCATGAACGTAATATAAGTTCTTGAAAGAGCAAATATTTGAGGGAATTATTAATATTAAGTAAAATATGCTTTCCAAGTGTATCATCAAGACATGTAATCTAGAGAATAACATTAGATTTAATATTCTCTATTCCAGTGTCTGTGGACTGCATTGATCCAATCTCTGTATGGATTTTTATATTACTGAGTATGGAGAAATGCTGGACCAATTTCTACACCACATTTGATTTTGTAGCCATTTTATTAAAACTTGATGAAATGCATTCCATAGTTCAGTTTATTAATTCATCTTATTCATCAAATTACGACCGAGTTCAATTTCATTCGAGGAAGTCTTTGCTTCTTTGTTTTCAGTGGCCTGGTAATATCATTCTATCCATGAATTTCAGAAAAACACAGTGATGTTTGCAGAAAGTATATGCAGAGTGATTTGGATGAATTATCCAGTCACTCCAACTAGTAATCATTCTTATGATAAGGTTTCATAAGTTAGTGTAAATAAAGACCCCACATTTTACAAAACTCACATGACAATGAGACTACTGAAAAACACAGTTCCATAAATTTGCTTATCATCTTGTTAATTTTAAGTTAAAATACCTGATCTTATAGTGATATAAATATCCCTTCTTCATGTAGATGAAATATACAGAGACCATTATTTGAATATGTGCTACAAATAGGTTCTGATTAAAAGAGGAAATTATTGTAGAATTTGAAGATGTACATTACATTTCAAAGCAGATGCTGAAGAGGAATTTATATTAGTGTCTGGTTCTTAAATGCAAATGACCTTCCCAAAGGATTTCTAACATTGGTTTACTTTATGTATTTGCTTTGTTTTCCAAGCCAACAGCATCCATGCGTCTAACTGGTGTTTTATTTCTCCTTATTTGTCAGCTAAATTATATACTAGTCTTATTTTAGTTTCTGAATTATCATCTTTTCTGTAGCTAAGTATTTCTATTTATGAAATTATTTGTGAATTACATTGCTCAATTTTCAGAAGCAAATTTTATTTGCTTATTTATAAGTTACATTGGGGTATAAATATATGAGCTCAAATAAATTACTGCAATGCCCACTCTTTTATACAGCTAGTGATATAAGTTCAGAAACAAATATGGAACATCACTGTAATTTGTTCAAGAGACTTACTTTCACATATTTTTGATTCTTGAGTAGGTTCATTGTACCATCAACTCATGTTTCATGTACTTTACATTAAAATTGAAAAGTAATGGATAAACTGATACACATGATTGTCTTTCTGTGTGAGAATGTTAACTTGCATAAAATGCTTTAAGATCTGACACTTTCACTAAGTGTCACATGTGAACTCAATGCCATGAGAAAACTGAGCTCCAAGAAAACTGAGCTCCATTTCATTGTTGCATATCTCTAATTAGTGTCTTACACAAAAGTTTGAATTGGTAAGAAGGGATGTTGCTCATACTGAATTATGATAACACAGCTTTATGCAGTTATTTTTTCTGAAAAACTATCATTTGAAATAAAAATGTCAATTGTTGATTTGTTAATAGTACTGCTAAATGGATTATTTATTACTTTAAGAATCAATGCTCTTTTTCTTTGATGAAACTTTGCCTTTATCAGTCACTGTTAGTTAACAGGTTGGGACAATTTGCTCTTTACTGTAAAGATATTGAAAATGATGTAAGGCTTTTAGTGCTTTAGAAATCTTTCACCTAACTGTCATTACACTTCTCTAGTACACTCTACACAGATCTTTTAGTTTTTCTGTCAGTATAGATGCTATGCCATTCTAGCACTGCAAGTCTCTACACTCCAGAATCTTGGAGGTCTTATGAAGAAATGGCATATCAACAATCTGTATTCTGAATTATCATCTTTTTTTTTTTCACTTCTGGGAGCTATACGCCAGTTATAGTATGTAGTCAGTTAAGAGAAGTATTTTTCATAGTGGCAACATATAATCTTCCATAGTATTCTCTTGCTCTCAACTTTCATGAAATACTAATTGAATAAATCATAATAAGTAGTATATTGATTTACATTTTTAGCATGCTTTCATAACCAATAAGATTGAGTGAAACACAGTAAAAAGATCTACGACTACATAGATATGGATCCAGGCAAATAGGCTTGTGATTTGACAGGAAAAGGGAGGCAGAGCTAGGAGTTGGAGAAACACACAGAGAGGTCACAGGAGAAGGGGAGAAGCCAACATGGAGGCAGATGAACAGAAAGATGATCCTGATATCACGTGGTTTTAAACAGCCACAAGTAGCTAAGATTTTCACAAAGGTTAGAATAATTGGATTAAAGCTTTATCTTTATCAATTGGCTCTGAAATTATTGAATTGGTAGCTTGTTAATTGTGATCTTATTGTTATATAAATCTGATTGGACAATTAAGTGTTAAGAGTCATGTTTCTACTGAGAAACTAGGTGTTGAGATGGCTAATCATGGGGTGTGTGGAGAGATACGTAGAAGTGAGATAAACTCATTAGCTAGCTAGGAGAGAATAGCTGAGCAGTGAGAACACACAGAGTGGGGCCCTGCTGGTCTGTGTTCCCACTCTAGTACTGACACTGGAGAGCCATAACACTATGTCCCAGCAGGGCCGGAGAGATGGCCGGTTAACTTATTTTAATATTTCCTGCTACAGGTGGTGAGCCAACGTACTAGCTGGGCACAAATCCATTTTGTAATTTAAGATTATTTGCCTGAGAGATAGAGTTTAATTTTATTTTCTGTTGTTGTTATTAAGTGTGTAACTAAAGATCGCCATGTGGTTCAAGTGCACCAAGTTGAAACATAGAAAACAGCTCTGAGGTCCCCTGCTGTGGGGAGTTACAGGATGCTCTAAGGCAGGAGAGAGAAAAAGAATGAAATTGCTTACCTCTGAAAGCAGAGGACTTAAACGGAATTTAACATTAAGATTATTTGCTTTTAGGGTAGGTTAATAAGCAGATTTTGTCCAAATCATGTGGGGAATTTCACCTGTGGTTAGGAACTGAATAGGGAAGTAGTCACTGACTCCAGGTAAAGAGAATCGTCATAATCGCCTGCTTTGTACGGGTATTACAAATTAGAAGTCTGTGGCTCACGTAGAGAGCTCAACAGATAGATGGTATAACAAGATGGCTGCTCAGGCAAAAAATCAAACAGAAAGATGATATAACTTGTTTACTTAGCCAGAGGAAGCTCAGATTCTTTCTAATGAAAGGTCTCTCATAGGAATTTTGGGTAACATTTTCCTACTTGGCTAGAAATGGCCTAAGTAGAGGTTCATAGAGTACCTTAGTTTGCTTCATTTGTTTTAGGTTGTTCTAATTTGTACTACAATGGGGAATATTAGTCACTGACTCCAGAGTAGAGAGTACAGTCATAACTACTGCCTGCTTTTCACATGTAGTAATAAAATAAAAGTCTCTGGCACTAGGCAGTGAGTCAAACAGATAGGAGGTCTAAAGATATATTGCTCTAATATGTCTTACAGGATACTCACATTCTGTCTAATGTGGACTCCATGGAAATTCTGGGTTTAAATCCTACTTTGACTAGCTGCCAGCTTATAACTGGGTGCAGATAGAAGTGTGAATCAATTGTATTAAGATGGTATAAGTTTGTTTTACTTGCCTCACAGGATACTCATATTCTGTCTAACATGGTTCACACAGGAATTTTGGGTATCTTTTCCTGCTTGGCAAGATAAGAAAAACCTAAGTATAAGCACATACAGTATTTTAGTTTATTTCATTTATTTTAGATTGTTTTAATTTTCAAAATAGGTGTGCTGTTAAGTTTTTTGGTTATATTATTCCTTTGTAAGAGAGGTCAAAATGAAGGGTTTTCTGGTTACTAGCTAAAGGATATGCTGATTTTGGAAAAAGCATTTCTCTTTATGTTTTTGGAAAAAGTGAGTAAGGTATTTACACCTTCCACAGTCGTATGGATCAGATATGATGAAGGTAGATCTCCAGAGGACTATATTCCAGAGAATCAAACAAAAATATATCTTGATGATACTAAAATTTTGTTTTGATATTTATATATTACAGAATATACAGCCTTGGTGTATTTCTTCATCTGACATGCTGAACTGGCCATGTTTTGTTCAAGCAGGCCAACTTGTCAGGCCTGCTTGATCTCTTTATGTCCTGGACTTGAGCCAGATCCAGACACAGATATCAGAGACTAATCAATCCTGTTTTCCCTACCCTTCCTCCACCTCCTTTCATGACATCTCAAAACCTAGTTTCACAGTAAAAACATGACTCTTACTACCTAATTATCCAATTAAATTTATATAACAATAAGATCACAATTTACAAGCTACCAATTCAATAATTTCAGAGTCAATTGATAAAGACAAAGCTTTAATCTAATTCTTCTATCCTTGTGAAAATAAGAGCTACTTGTGGCTGTTTAAAACCATGTGGTATCAGGATCATCTTCCTGTTCATCTGCCTCCATGTTGGCTTCTCCCTTTTTGTGACCTCTCTGTGTGTCTCTCCAACTCCTAGCTCTGCCTCCCTTTTCCTGTCCAATCACAGACCTACCACTGCCCTAATATGATTGGACAGAGAAAAATCCTGCAACACATATGATTTTTTGTATATGCTTAGACAAGGGAGTGGCAATATTAGGAGGTGTTGCCTCTTGAAGTAAGTGTGTCCCTATTGGTGTGGGCTTTAATACCATTGT
>JADRCC010556800.1:5993-16090 GCA_019843855.1 Hylomyscus alleni | reverse complement strand
CAAATGGGACACAAAACATCCAGCAGAGACCACTGGAGTAGTCCAACTGAGAGAGTAGACAGAAGGTGGCATTATCAAAGGGGGCTTGCAAACACCAAGCGGAAACACCCCACGTGACACAGCCAGCCAGAATTCCCCAACGAGCCAGTATAGAGCAGAGTATACTGCAGGTGTATACAGCAGGTGAGTCTGCCAAGCAGAAGAACTAATAGCAGACAATAAACATCAGCCTCAAATCCAGCGCTTCCAAAGCTTCAGCAGAAATCATGAGACAGTTTGAGCGAGTTCCTAAGCAAGATAGCTTTGTGTGTCCTTTCCTTGGATGAGCTTCCTGGTTCCATCAGGCATTTTTATGCAGTGAGACAGACAATAGTGACCTCACTTAGAAATAGTCTACCTACTAACTATTCTCAGGGACAGTATTTTTAAACTATTGCTGTTAATCTTCCTCCTTGTTGCGGAGTTAGGGAGCAGTCTGCCCCAGGTCAGGGAGTTTGGATGAGACAAGAGAGAATCTTCTTGATTTTAATAAGCTTAGAAAGAAGTTTGCCACTGCACCAATATAATGCACACTGCGTTATCTCATTTATTTATTTATTTATTTTTTTAATTTTTTTTTTTTTTTTTTTTTTTTTTTTTGGTTTTTTCGAGACAGGGTTTCTCCTTGTAGCCTTGGCTGTCCTGGAACTCACTCTGTAGTCCAGGCTGGCCTCGAATTCAGAAATTCGCCTGCCTCTGCCTCCCAAGTGCTGGGATTAAAGGCGTGCGCCACCATGGCCCTGCTTATTTATTTATTTTTATTTTTTATTATTTATTTTATGTGTGTGAGTATACTGTAGCTGTACAGATGAGCCATCATGTGTGTGGCTGCTCTCCAGCGCAGCTTGCTCCGGTGTAATTCACTGTAGATGTCTTCAGACGCAGCAGAAGAGGGCATCCGATCTCCTTACGGGTAGTTGTGAGCCACCATGTGGTTACTAGGATCCGAACTCAGGACCTTCGGAAGAGCAGTCAGTGCTCCGACCCGCTGAGCCATTTCGCCAGCCTGCGTTATCTCATTTAATGTTCGAAAATTATCAGTCAAGAAAGGTGAGGCTATATGCATACAGTCAAGCAGCTAGGAACTGCTTGGTGGGATTTGAACTCTGGTCTTTCTTACCCAATGAGAAAAGCTCTACTCACAAGACTCCAGTGCCCTTGGTTCTTTCAGGCAGGTTGGAAAATTGACATCTCCATCCATCCTCTCTTCCGTGAATGCTCTCCCAGAGGAAAGATGGCCATTAGCGTCCCTTTCTATCACTGCCCTTGAAAATCATCTATCTCTTCCAGTAATTACTTTGATGGAAATGGTGAACACAGCTGCTCCCCCTGGTAATTTTGTAGCTCCCCCATGAAAGCAGCCATTGTAGAAGCCACCGAGTGCCTCTCTTTTCCTTGATAATTCCCAAGAGCCAGATTACCTTCAGCCAGCTGCTGCTCTCTACATGCAAACGGATTGAGAAAAATCAAACAGTGATTGAATCTGCATGGTGTCCTTTACCTTGCCCTCGGGCGAACACCGAGATAAAGCACTGTGCTCACGAGATGAGATGTTGGCTTCGAGCTTTCTCCCAAATCCCAGTAGGATTATGAAGCTGATATGAACAAGAACTAACAACAGTTCCTACTAACATCTGTAGAGGCTGCGGCCAGCCTTTCTCTCCAGTTTTTCTCATCTGGACACTTTAATTCAAAACGTAGCCTGAGTTCAGGAGGGCAGTGAGCCCTCTTTCAGCATCGAGCTGCCCACTCCAAGCCCTCAGTCAGATGCTCTTCCTTTCCAGGGCAGCCCAGATGGTCTCAGACTCGTAGGGGTCTGCATGTCTTTGGCTCCTGAGTGCTGAGATTTAAAAATGTGCACCACCACAACTGACATGAGTAAGATTTTTTAATTATATTTTTATTTTTGTTTTTTCGTCACAGGGTTTCTCTGTGTAGCCCTTGCTGTCCTGGAACTCACTCTGTAGACCAGGCTGGCCTCGAACTCAGAAATGTGCCTGCCTCTGCCTCCCAAGTGCTGGGATTAAAGGCATATGCCACCACTACTCAGCTAAGTTAGATATTTTTAAAAAATACACCGAGAATAAATTTTCCAGTAGATCTTCTTTGTCCTATGGGTCACTAGTCATATGTGGCTGACCCTGGTTTAGATCCACTGTAATTGTGAAGTGGAAATACATGGCAGATTTCAGAGCGCTAGAATGAAGGAAAAAGGAAAACAATATATTGTGTTATTCAGCATGTTGTATGTTGATAAAACATTAAAACAGTCCTGTTTTGATTACATTAGATAAAATATGTTATCAACAGTGTGTTTATTTGTTTCTTTTAAATGTGACTACTAGACAATCATCATCAGGTGAGTGGCTCCCCCCCCCCCACCTCTACTGAATATCACTACTGAGAGACAACTGTTATGCCCTAACCCTCAACCCTGCTAACATCTCTTCACAAACTTAGAGAGAAATCTCCTCAGGCTCAGCTGTCAGCTAGTTGCTAGACATTGCCTGAAGTTGAAGTGATGACAGATTGAAAAGAAGAGTCTAGAAACTTATGGGAAGAAGAAATAGACCTGCAAGCTTGTATGGAGTAGCAAATGGCCAAGTGTGAATGAGGTTTTGTCAATTTTGTTCAATGAGCTGGAGTGTGTGTGTGTGTGTGTGTGTGTGTGTGTGTGTGCCCCCACGTGTGTATCTTTTCTTTAATAATCTCATTTCAAAAGTATGACAACCATTGTGCAGAGTTCCAGAGCGCATTACTTACAACACAGGTGATGCAGGTGAATTTACAGAGAAAGACAAAGAGCCTGAGTGTGTTTTCTAGAGTGTTAAGCAGATGGCATCTCAGAGGAGTCTTTGGCACTAGATCAAATGAACCCTTTTCTACCTCTATCACCTTGTGCACTCATGGAGAAGTCAGAAATTGGCTAGCAAGAAATAAGATAAGAAAGAAGTAGAAGGATAGACAAGCTGCTAGAAAGACAGCAGTCAGTGGTACCTGAAGCCGACCTCAAGTTGGAAAAATATTTGATCCTTTTTTTTTTTTTTTTGATGTATTGGGTTACATTCTAATTTCTTATTTAAGAACAAATTCACTTTCTCAAAGGACATTATGCTATGATTTTATTAGAAATCAAGAAACACAGTCATGCTCTTGCCTGAGTTTCCATGTAAGGGTGAAATGTCGTGAAAGGAGGGCTCAGGAGAGAGAGCTGAGTTTTAATTCTAAAGGGTGATGTGCTGACTCGTGCAGTGATCACACTCCTATGTGCATTCTCATCAAAGGCATGGATGTTGCAGGGCAGAATTCCTGGGCATGGCACCTAGCATTGAAGGGTCTTATGGGCCCTGTGGATGGTGGCATAGTTGGAAATGCAGTCCTACCAGGATGGATGTGTCGGGAAGTGCCAGGCTAGCTTCGCATGTCTTTCCATAATAAAGGAGTTTTTAAAAGATGCTTTCTGAACCTAAGGTTCACTCTGCAGCAACTCATCCCTTCCACCTACATTCTCCTTATTCTCTGAGAGGGTGAAGGTTCAGACTTGTCCCATCTAGAAAAATCCTTTTCTGTGAAACAGGACCCCTTTCCAGAGGCCACCAGAGCTCAGGACCACTCCTAAGATCAAGAGCACCATCACTGTGGTCAATAATGTTATCAGTGCCTCATTGATGGTTGTTAAGTGAGTGTCAGAGACCAGGAAAGTGAAAAACACCCAGCACATGTCTGAATCCTCTTCCTCTTCAGGCTTCGGCCCTGTACTCTCAGTGGACCCTGCTTAAATAAAATCCTATCTGAAACGCTGAGACTCTGAGACTAAGAGAATTAGCCGTGGGCTTTGCCTAATATTCACCATCTGCCTGGCAACCCTGGAAATATAGTTCTTTAGGGCTTTTGCTATAATGTGGTAAGTTATATAGCCACTGTACAACAAAGCTATGAGTACTATTGCTACAGATTCTCTTTGGAGGGACGCATTGTGAAGCATAGTAAGTGGATAATGCACTGTATTATTAAATGCAGCTCAGAAATAAGTATTTCTACTTCCTTGCAAAACCATGCATTGTTTCCATGCCTAGATTCCTATGGTTGATTGCTTAACTCTCTTGTATCTCACAAATTGTATCAGGTTTCCTTAAGAGCACTGGCCAGGCTGTGTCATGTTCACGAGTCATGCCTGAGTGATCTTATCAAAAATAATAAGAGCCTCTAGATGACAACACGCTGATCATGACTCAGAGAGCAAGTTCATACTTTAATAGGCCAATCACTTAAAAAATCAGAAGAGATGTGGTAAAACATAGAAATCAAACAACTCTAGCACCATGAGTAGCCAGCCACCTTCTCTGCTTCTTTCCACCTATGTCTGACCAAAGGCAGGAATCAGATCTAAGGATAACTCCCATGTGAAAGTGTGCCCATGTGCCATTGATTCTTAGACGTTTCTGTTTCCTTCTATCTTGGCTCTCTTTTGCCTTCTCTGATCACATTCAAGAATGACTGAGATCACTTGTTTCCTTTTTCTGATGTATTAGTTGTTACCACCGTCACCAAAATACCCAAATCAGCAACTATGAGAACAACAGACTTACTCTTAGTTTCAGAGAAGTCAGTCATTGTGCTAGAGAAGTTGTAATGCAACAGAACAATTCTTCTTATGGCAGCCAGAAGCTGAGAATGGGAATAGGAAGGGGCCAGGCACAGATACTTTTACCCCCACAGATCTGCTTTTACCCCCATTGATTTATCCCATCTTGTAAAGTTTCCAAAACTCCCCAGAATACTGCTATCAATTGGGGGTCAAACCATCTGTTGGAACATTCATGCAGAAACTATGATAACTATGATGTTTTGTGAAGGTATCATAAACCAGGAACTTGTTTTTCTTGTCTGTGAACCTCAGCTTCTCCATTTATAATGCCCAGCACATTATGGTTCTAGCTAACTATAACTATTAGCTGTGTCTGACTCCTCCCCCTCCATCACTTAATGCTTCTAGTTTTCAAGACTTCCAGCAAGGGAAATTTCAAATTCACTTAAAATAACAGTATATAAATTCCCCTTATTTGAGGGGTTGTATCCCTGTGATGATTATTTTTAAGTGTCAACTTGACATCATCTGGAATCTCTTGGGAAGAGTCTGAATGAGAGTTGTCTAGATCAGTGGTTCTCAGTCTGTGGATCATGACCCCTTTTGAGGTCGATGACCCTTTCACAAGGGTCAACTGAGATTATTGGAAAACAGACATATTTACATTACAATTCATGACATCAAAATTCATAAAATAAGTTACAATTATAAAGTAGCAAAAACATTTTATGGTTGTAGGCCACTACAACAGGAACCACTGTATTAAAGGATTGAAGCATTGGGAAGGTTAAGAAGTGCTAGTTAGGATCATGTTGGCCTGTGAGCACATCTTTAGGAAGTTAATTTCCTTAATTGGTATAGTTAGACCCATCCACCATGGAAGGTAAGATTTCCTAGATAAGAGATCTTGATCCTGACCTCCCTGTAACAGTAGAGAAAGTAAACTGAGCAGAAACATGCACATATTCAGTCTCTTTCTGACCCATCATGGATATGACTAACTGCTTCAAGTTATTCCTGCTTCACCTTTCCTTAGTGGTGAACTGTGACCTGCACCTGGAGCTAAAATAATCACTTTGTCCTTTCAGTTGCTCTTTATCAAGGTGTTTTATCACTGCAACAGGAAATGAAAGTATGTCAATCCCTAACACTACATCATGCTTATCCTACCTTTGTTCTTCAAATGCTTAAGAATACCCTCACCCTACATGCCCTTTCTTAGCTACCACATCGACCTAGTATTGCTAATGAGTATCTTATTGCACTAGAGTATTCCAGATCCATGACCAACACCAGCTTCCATTCAGTTATCTGCCCGAAGGCTGTGGTCCAGACTTACACATAGGATAGGAAGAAATATTAACTTTTACTTTGGAAGGGCATTAGAACATGAACACATAATAACTAACATATTATTGATGTGGTACACTCCCTCAGCTCTGTAGTAGATGATGGTATGTCAGTGGTGGTTGCCCAAGGTGTCTGAGTGGGGAAATGGGGATTGCACAACACTACAGAAGTGACTGTGATTTTCTCACTTGCTCAGTGTTCTTATAGGTCACTGTGATCTGGGTAGCTGGAGTCACTGAGTATATGCTTCTGGATAACTACAGTAGCTTTCATAACATGGAAAAGTAATCCAAGAGGATTCTTAAATAGAGACACCAGATTAGCATGAATGCTGAGAACTGAAGAATAAGTGAGAGGCGAAAAAAATGAGAGAATCATCACATATTCTTACTAGCTACAGTAGAAAATCAGATTGCTCAAAATTTATAGAGAAACAGAAAGCGAATTATGCAGGGAGGTTTAAAATACAGATTTATGCTCTTGGGACTAGCAAAGAATGTGACTGTGAGTGAATGCAGTGCACTGATTGCAAATACTCTGTGTGTGTGTGTGTGTGTGAGCGCATGCATTTGTGACAAACTCATTTACTGAACTATTTAATCCAGCATGTGTGGATATCACAGACTTAATCACTACCTTCTCCCGGGTCTTACCAACCACATGTGATACTCACGTTCTGATGATCATGCCTGGGTAAGGCCAGATTTTCTTCCTATACTTTCACCAAAAGCACAAGACAACAAATATGAGGTTCCAGCTGCCTTTTATTAAGCTAGATAACTTAAACATTTCAAAATCATGCCCTGACCTTCAGGGTTCTGTATAAAATAGTTATTCTCATTACAAATGTTATAAAAACAACCTGTACACTAGAATATGATTATCAACTTTAAATAGATTAATAAGTAAACATGTAATAAGTAAGACAAGGCCTTTGGCATCTCTATAATATGTTTATGTCATTTGTAAAGGGCAAAGGGAGGCTGGGTCCAGAAGTGGAGGAATTCTGCTGTAGTTCAGGACCACATTGGACATTTATGGTGATTCTGTCGACACTTACCACAGAGCCACATAGCATACTAGGCTCTTGGTAATATTGAGTACTTGCTTTGTTTTCATTGACCCTGTTACTAGGTAAATTCTCCACCTTTGGTAGGTAGGGTTAGTTTCTGTCTGTTGTAATTCCATCAGGAGTTGATGTCATCATATTTAACTTGGGCAGGTATGTGCGGGTCTTAGCATTTTCAATACCTAGCTCAAGTTAGAATGTAATACAAAAAGATTCTCATTTAATCTGCCTGTCTCTTTGCTGTGACTAAATGCCCCATGACACAACTTCAGGAAGTAACAGTTTATTTTTGGCTCATGACTTCAGAGGTCATGAGGTCACCATGGTAAGGAGGATAGGGCAGAATCCAGCACCACATATCATGACAGCCAGGAAGCAGAGAGAAACCTGTGCTCTCCCTAGCTGTCCTGAAACTCACTCTGTAAACCAGGCTGGCCTCAAACTCAGAAATCTGCCTGCCTCTGCATCCCAGTTGCTGGGATTAAAGGCGTGCGCCACCACTGCCTGGATCAGCAGCTTGTTTTTATCTTCTCCCCTTCTATTATTCTGTCTGGATCTCCAGACTAAGAGGGCATGCAAGGTATGTCTTCCCCACTGGGTTGATTCTTTCTAGAAATAGCTCATAAATGTTCCCCGTGGTATATCATACCAGTCCCTTGAGTCTTCAGTTCAGTCAAGATGACAATCAAGATTAATGTCTGAAATGTTTACTGTCTAAATGGTCAAAGGAATCCATTACCCACTCAGCAAACAAATTCTACCTTTTGTTCCTGGAATCATTGAATAATGTGTCATCCTTTGAGATGGGATCTATTCAACTCTTCAGCATTGACACACCTTCGCTCTAAACTCTTTTCACATGCTAGAAAACTTATATACTGGCCGCTAATGAAAAAATGGGGCTTATACAACAGCATTTCTAAAACTGGGATAAAAATATTCTTTCAACCTGGGAATGGTATCAGCTCATGTGTCTTCAAAGCAGTTACAACAATCTACTCATGATTGCTACATGAGTGTGGATGTCAGCAATCCGGGTGAGGTTGGTAGATAAAATACAGGATGCCACTGAAGTCTGAATATCAGGCAAGACAAATGGGGCAAGCTCATACTAAAAATTATACCTGGTTTAGCTGAAACTCCAAATTAAATGAATTTACATTTTGGTTTGTTAATCTGACCACCTACTCTAGAAAGCGTCTTCTGGGTCTCACAGTCTAATGATATGGCGTGCAACTAAGGAACATTTCCCTTGTTACTCCATTTAGAACAGGGCGTGGACAGAATTTGGATGTGGTCAAAATCATTAGGCCCTCCTCTACCCCTCGACATTGATTTAGTTGATCAGCACTACATTATGTACTCTGAGGCCTTGGGCATTTATAAAACTTCCTTGGTGATTCACTGTGTGGCCAAAGTCAAGAACTCCAATCAGAAGTTAGTGGTGGAGAGACTAGACTTTTCTTTGTTCTTTTATGCTGTCGAGAAAGCAGTTAAGACTCAGAGCACTAAATGACCCGAACAGTGGCTCAGAAATCATTATGATGCTTAATGAATAAAGCCTTAGGATTCGTGGGCACTGATCCTCCATGTTTCCAGTGAGCTTAGAGAGATGGGGGTGTTTAGGATGGAGAGAGGAAAGAGAAAATAAGATTCTCTTATAATTTCTCCCAACACTCATGCCTGGCCAATCAGTCCTTCTCCAAGGGAGCAGAAACTTTCTGGAGCCTCTTCCAGTTGCTAGGAAATTGCAGATTTTATTCCAGTTCACAGCTCTTGAAGCTACAATAGAAGGGGAAAGAAACCATGGAAATAGCTTAGGACAATTAAAGAAGCAGAGAGAGAGAGAGAGAGAGAGAGAGAGAGAGAGAGAGAGAGAGAGAGAGAGAGCTCATAACTGTTCTAAGCAGAATGTTTATAAAGTAATGTAAAAGACTCATTGATGTGTAAAACTTTGCTTACAGCTGGTGGAAGAGTTTCCGTATGGGAAGAAACATAATAGAACATAGTATGATTAATAGCAGTAAGATAAGCAATAAACACGGCTTTTTAATAATAAAACTTCTCTGGTGTGACAATATGGTTAAGAGTGATTTAAGCCCAACCCTGTGTCTGCTGGACTCCTGTGCAACTTCTCCCTGAGAAGAGATGGGGCCTACAAAAGCTAAAGCTCCTTAGTAGGGCTGTCTAACTCTCATTACCATGGGAGTGATGCACTTTAAAATCCATCGGTAGACCCCAGCAACTGCCAACTGT
The DNA here is from genome assembly GCA_019843855.1 of Hylomyscus alleni. Lineage (NCBI taxonomy): Eukaryota > Metazoa > Chordata > Mammalia > Rodentia > Muridae > Hylomyscus > Hylomyscus alleni. The sequence goes on along the minus strand of JADRCC010556800.1, from coordinate 6,788 downwards.
GGTCTTTAAAATTACCTGAGGCCTTTTTAAAATATACTGAAGTCTGGGCTTAACAGCTGACACATGAAATCAGATTCTCCAGAGTTGCCAGTTAGGCACTGGCATCCTTCTTTAAAGCCCTCGAGGTGATTTTAATGCGCAGTTGGGGGGTTGGAGGGGGAAGGCTGCTAACCTGAACAATGTGCTATGTTGTGTAGAAGGGCAGGGTACAAACCAGGTTCGACAGGCATTCTGATCAGCAAGTAAGTTGTACCTGAAGGTTAGCCACCCATCTCACACAAAGGCTCTCTGTGGAAATGGCCTTTGTCAGACCAACACTAGGAGTTTAGCCAATTCACATATTTGACATTCAAGAGTTTTATTTTGTTATGTGTTTTAACCAGTCACTTTTTAATAATCATGAGAATTTTAGAAATAGACGTTTACAGATTTAAACATATTTAAAACATGTTTGAAGGACATTTGTTAAGCTTATATGAATGACTATATAATAATTGAATGGCTTCTGTGGCCTGTGGCTTGTAAATATGATGCTCAAAGCTGGAGTTGCGCTGGTCAGAGCCTTGAGGGTCCACTGACCCTGGCATTAGAGTTCAAGAGTTCTGTTTGTGGAATCCAGGGTGGGACTTTGATTTAAAGTTAATTCAGAACATGTACGAGAGGTATAGAGAAGTTGTCAGGTATAGAGAAGTTCCAACCTTGTGGAACACTAAACATGCTAGTTTTTGACCACCACCACCACCACCAAATGCCAAATCATGGCAGAATTAGGTCTGAGACAATACTAGAAAGTTT
>JADRCC010556797.1:0-11405 GCA_019843855.1 Hylomyscus alleni | reverse complement strand
TATAGCAGACCATCAGATTTCATCAATTCCAAAGCCAAGAATGTGATCAGATAGCATCTGAAACCTACAGTAGTCTTTACCCTGCTTTGCTGTAACCTACCTACTTGATGTCCCCCAGTGAATGCATTGATTTAAGACTAAATTCGCTCTGTGACTGGTAACCCAAGCCCACATTTTCAGGTCATGGTCATTTATATTAGCTTAGATAAACTAGTAAACTGTAAGGCAAGTGTTATGTTTTTTGTCTCTAAATCTGGGGTCATCAGTCACAGAACTCTATGGCTGGCATTCCTTGGACATTTTCCTGTTAAAGTGAATTCTTTCTGTTACTGTTCAACACTTCCCCAATTTCTCTGATCAATACCTCATACTTTCTTATTGGTTCCCTCCCAGTTCTTTGTATTTTCCTGAGAAAACAAAATCGGCCAAGCGAGGAATTTCCCCTACCTCTCCCCACGCGTCTGTCTCTTAGGCACACATGTTCCGTTCCGTCTTCCCTCTTGTTGTAGAAGTGTTGTGGGCTATTTCAAGGAAGCTGATCCACATGGATTCTGATGCTGTCTTACACCCTTTCTCAAAGACTGCTGGCTGAAGTGTTTGCCTCTCTTCTCCCTGTTGCCTTTCCTCTGAAGTGTTAGCCCACAAGCAGCTTAAACATGCACTGGTGGTTTTTTATAATCTTAAAAAGAAAAGCCCACACAGAAACACACGTGTTCCCATTCTACTAGTTTTTCTGCTTCATTTCTAGGTTTACCTATCAGTAAAGTGTCTCCAAATTATCTGGGCTTGCTTTCTGTAGCTCCCGAGACTCTGGATTCTGCTTTTCAACTGAGACAGAAACATGAGATGACCTTTGAGTTTCCAGGTCCAGTGGTCTGCCTTCCCTTTGTGCTACAGCCTCTCAGCAGTTTCCCACATTGCCACCCCTGCCTAGAAAAAGATCTTCTACCCTCTTCCATGTGAGCAGCTGTCCACCTTTGCTCCCAGTCAGTCTTGCTCAACTCTAAAAGATGGTATGCCCCAGGCCTTCTATGTCTCCCTGTATCTGTAGCTATGGAGTCTTATCACTTCTATAATGATGGTGTCAGGAAAACTGTTTTATAGCATTTTAATTTATTCTCTCTCTCTCTCACTCTCTCCCTGTCCCCCTCCCCCTCTGCATTTGTATATACACATGTTTTATGTGTGCAGTGTGCATATGTGAGCACACCAGGGTGGAGGCTAGAGCTTGACATTGGGAGTCACCTTTTATCATTCTTCCACCTTATTCTTTGAGGTAGGATCTTTTCATTAAACCTAGAACTCATTAGTAGGACTAATCCCAACTGCAGCTCGCTCTGGGTATCTCCTGTCTCTGCCTTCCAGGGCTGGAATTATAGTCAGGGAGTTATCCATGCCCATCTTGACAGCACCCAAAATAAGTCTTCTGAGTCAAAGTCTTACTATGTAAGCCAGGCTGGCCTTGAACTTGTAATCTACCTGCCTCCTCTTCCTGAGTGCTGGGATTACAGTCATGTATCACCATGCCTGGTTGGATTTCTTTTTCTTTTTTTTTTTGCTGTGGTTTTTATCTCTAGATCATATGCCGCGGTCAAAGACGAGGCTTCACTTGAGGAATTCTTCCAGCGTAGCTTTATTGTGTGTTACAGCTCTTCTTGGTTTCTTGCTCACGAAGACGAAAGACGAAAGACCCAGAGGCCCGAAAAAGCCCTGCTTATATAGGACTCCAGGCGGCTGGGATTGGTGCACCAAAAGCACTGCATTTGCATAGGTACAGATGATTGGTTGGGGGCAAGCTTCAGTGATTGGTTAGGGCCAAGCTTCATTTGCATTAGCTTGGGGAGGCCCGGGAAGTCAGCGCCATCTAGTGGCGAGAGGCTGTGTTCGCTCATCAGCGCCATTTTAATGATGGGCAGCTTCCCACAATCATATTGCCCCCCTGAGCTTGTTCTATTCCATGATTCATAGGTATCTCTGGAGACTGCTGAGCAACTTCAGAAATTCAAATTATCTTCTCGAACACACACTCAAGTTGCACATTGCAGCCTCTAGTCTAGACAGGTGAGCCCTGAAGGTTTCTAGTCATGTCATGTGCGAAGAAGTGATATGTGGCATTTGTAGGTTTGGTCCTCTGCTATGTTCAGCATGATTGCAGGAAACATGAGATGATGACCTTTGAGTTTCCAGGTCCAGCATTCAGCCTGACCTGACTGGGATGGCTAGGCAATGAAGAAAAGACAAAGGCATAGACAGACAGACATAGAAAAAGTGGAGATCTGATGGAGAAGCCTGAGAACTCCAGATTTCAGTGTTTGCATACAGTTGAGTAGTGTGGTTGGGTTACTGCACAGAGCTGAACGGGGAGGCACGTTAACTGATCTCAGGAGCAGGCTCTTCAGGGGAGTGGGCTCCACGCTGGAAATATCCCTCTGGAGAACAGAAAGCTACGGTGGACATTTTACATCCACACTACCAGCATTTGCATGTGGACCATTTCCTTCTGAGTCTCACTTGAGGAAGTGCTATTTCCACTGTCTGAGGCATTGCAGTCCCTGATGTGGCTGTGCCCGTGTTAACAACACATGTCCACTCAGGACTTCACTCACACCCTACAGTCCATGACACGCCCCCCTCATGATCTCCCATGTTCCTTTCATTGTATAAAGTATATGCATGGGCACAATGACCCTGAAAGCAAATGTTGAAGACGGGGGAGCTTCAGCAGAGAAAGGTCTAAATGGTGATCTTCAACCACCATTTAGTGGGGACATGGCTACCAATAGGGGATACCTGCACCTTTTCCCATCTGAGCAAGAACTAAAGTCTTATTGTTTGTTTTTTGTTTTTAATTTCATTGTGGGTGGTTGTAAGCCACCATGTGGTTGCTGGGATTTGAACTCACGACCTTAGGAAGAGCAAACGGTGCTCTTACCCACTGAGCCATCTCACCAGCCCGAACTAAAGTCTTATTGCATGCAGTTATTGGAGTTGTGTTCACCTAGTAGCTTACTCAATCTTAATAAACAGTTTCTTACCTTTAGCTTGCTCCAGCAGTACTTTGATTCGCTTTGTACCAAGCTTGCTTCCATCCCAGTCTTTTGGATGTATCAGAGGGTGCTGGTGTCTCTCAGCTGCTTGGTAGTGGAAGGGCGCATAGCATGTATTGGGTACTCATGAGTGATGGCTGAATAGACAAACCTAATCCTCCAGGAAAGCATAGAAATTCATTTCACCAGACCCATTGCCTCTCTCCAACTCCACCACAGCATCTCAGTTCAAACTTCTGCTTTCCCACGAAGCCCTTGCCACACTGGTCTCCCTTCTGCTGGTGAACACATTTATTCACACTTGCTATTTACTCTGCCTGAGATGATCTTCCTTGCTTTGCCCGTGGCCGGCCCCCTCCGCTTGTTCAGGTCCCAGCTTAAGTGTTACCTCTTCAGAGGGATCTTCTCTAGTCATCTTACGTACAGAAGCCCACTCACCCATTCACAGCACGCTGTTTTATCTTCGTCCCTACACTTGGCACTCTTAACACTTCTGTACCAGTGGATCCTATGGTTTTTCCTTCCAGTTTTATAAGGCAAGGAAACAGAGACTGACCCTTGTTGTAGGGGACTAGCCTCTAAGCCGCCATCTTCAGGAGTTCTTCAGGGTCTCCTCATAAAGAATCATTATGGCAGGGCCAGTTGACTACTTCCTTCATAGAAAAGGGAGTCGTAGGAGGGTCACAGAACCCTCAGGTGCGTATCCAGACACCATCTGCTTCAGCCAATCGGTTGTGTGCAATTCTGTCTTAGCTGTACTTGGTTTATTGAGAGGGAAAAGATGAGGGGAGTGGTTCCATCTATGTTGCCACAGGGAAGCCACCCCAGGTGGGGTGCAGACCTTCCAGTGCGACTGCTTTAGTTCACCTGTGCTCTTGCTGTAACCCCACTCTCTTACTGCTTGCCAGTAAGCCTGAAACTCCCAACCCCCTCCAGACTCTGGTGAATCTTACTTCAGTTTTCCCTCGGGACCTGAGGAAGAGGGATGGGTGTTCTTTACATTTTTCCCAGGTAAAGAATCTTAGCAACAATACGGAATCCCCAGCATAGGACCAGGATTTAGCTTTAAGTACATACCTAGTAGGTGGCTTAGAGAAATGAAGAAACTTCCTCAAGCTCTGATGCAATGTGGCTGCTAATTTACTCCAGGGTCATGCATGATCGGGTAAGGTGTGTTGCTAAGACGGAGGCTGTGGATGATGCATTATTTTAAAATCATAGAGATTTTTACAAAAATATTTCACTTTGGGGAAAGCACAAGCAAAAATAAGTACAGGAAAAAAAATAGATGTACTCCTCTAACCCTGGGCTGTTACTCATAGTTTTGTGTATTCCTGATTATTTAATGGACATTTTAAGCACATGTAGTATAATCTTATAGCAGGGGAATATCAGACCTGTCTTTGCACAGTGGATTAATTGTGCTCACGCACACCCCCTTTGAGGACACTTTAGCAAAGCTCCTGGCCCAGTGGTACATATTCCTTTGGAAAGTAAGTGTGTGTTTGGGTCTGCAAAATGGACTTGGCCTTTGGTCACGCTTTGCCCCACTCGGGCGATAGATGACGCCCATTTATCATTGCCTTTGTCCTGGGGGTAATAGTGAAAGTCGAGTAGTGCTGTACTCTTGCAGGATTTGATGACTCAGCGGCTTCGGTGGTGACTGGCTAATGTCTCTCAGCAGCTTGCAGATTGGCCGTAGCGAAGCCGACCCCCACTGTATGCAATAATTACGGGCTTCTTAACATAAACCTAAATATGAGCTGGACATAGTACAGCTGCATTCTTCTGGCCTGAAAAATGAGATTTACTAAACTCCCAAAGACAAGTGATATCACCATGGTCTACGTCACTCTTTAGTTTTCACATGCTGTCGGTAAATCAGTGCAGAACGCAATACCTGGGAAAGAAAACAGGGCAAGTGATATCAAACTTAACACTCAGAAACTTAAAAACATACTTTGGCCTTTTTAATGGCAAATTGCAGTGGTTGGTTTCAGATCCATTGAGTTCAGTTCTGGTTTTTTTGTCTTCACTCCGGTTGTTATGTACCCAGAGCCTCCAGGTAAATCTTACCCACAAGTCTCTTCTGTAGTCCTGAGGCCTTTTGGGTGAAACAGGATACGCCAAGCTAAACCATGTTCCCCTAGGATGCTCGCATCTTAATCTCCAGAGCGTGTTAATGTCCTACTTTCTAGGGATGCAGATGTTATAAAATGAACGCTCCTAAGATGGGATTCAGTAGGATTACCAGGATTGCAAGGATCCTTCAGAGAGAAAGGCTTTGAAAGTGATGGAACCAGAAACAAATGTTTGGATGGAAGCAGATGGAGGCGAGAGGATGCTTTTCACATTGCTTTGAAGAGCAGGAAGTGGTCAGAAGCCAAGAGATGTGAGTGGTCTCAAGAAGATGGAAAAAGCAGAGAAATATTTTTTTTCTTAATACTTTCAAATGAAATTCAGCCCTGTAGACCTGCTTTAGACTTCCGGTTTCCTTCCATTTTCCTCCTCCACTTCCTTTTCTTCCCCCCCCCTCCTGCTCCTCCTCTGTGACACCCCCACTGTGTGCGTGTGCGTGTGTGTGTGTGTGTGTGTGTGTGTGTGTGTGTGTGTGTATGTGTGTGTGTGTGTGTATTTAACTGGGGGACTTGCATATGCTATACTAGTATTTTAGAACTGAGATATACTCCAGCCCCATTTTGGACCTGTGGTCTCCCAAACTGTGATATACTGAATTTGTGTTATGTTTTAAACCACAGAGTTCGTGGTAATTCATAGGCAGCCGTGGGAACTGTATACAGGTGACTGCCTCTAACTGAGGGAAAGACTTCAAACCAACTCTGCTCATTGGTGGGCGGGGCCCAGGTCTCTGATTTGAAGATGATGCTGAGGGTTTGCTGATGGGGTACCACCGTAGTCAATCAGTGACCCGTTTGTGTTCAGAGCGTGCCTCTATGTCCAAGAGCTGAAGGGTTTGGGGAGGAGTGAAAATATAACCCAAAGAGGCTTTGAACCGGCTGTTTTGCTGCTCTGAGAACGGAGCCCCCAAGCAGGATGACACGGCCGTGAGTGTGTGCTCCGGAGACCTGTGCAGCTGGGGCTGCTTCGAGGAGGGCGTTGCTGGCTTTACCCAAGCATTGTGATCATTCCAAGTTCCTTGTTCCACTTGTCTAGTGACTCCAGTAGCTTGGCAGTTGGGAAGTCCCACGCCCCTGTTATTCCGTTTTACGACCAACAAGAACAAAACTAAGTGAAAGCTATTTTGAGGTAGACAAACAAAAAAATAAGAAGTAAAAACCCAACAACAACAAAAAATATCTCCCCTCCAAAAAAAAAAAAAAAAACCCACTCAGGTTTTTAAAATATGCAAAGAAGTGATTTCACTTGTAAAAATCAGAGCCTTGGGAGGCTCGGTGACACCGGGCCTGGGCAGTTTTCCTTTCCATTCTCTTACTCTTTATTGACTTTGCTTGGATTTTAGCACCCACATCATGCCGTCAGTCTCCTGGTAAGAGCTGTACACACCCAGAAACGAATCGTGCCTCGTGTTTTTAGTACTGTGCTGGTGAGTTACAACCAAGACCCCGTTACTTCCCACTTCTTAGGTCCATGGAGGACACTGGGTGGCTGCGGGACATAATTATGGCTTTTCTGAATATCTTTCAGGCATTTGGATCTGTGGCTCCCTCTTTGGATTGCTCCCCTGCTAACTAATATGTTACTGGCTCTACACAATTGACAGCTGGCTCTGCCTGTGGCTAAAGGCCCACCTCTGGGGCTGTCTCAAAATGGGGCTAATGAGGGCGGCGGTAGGAGTTCTCTGAGTTTCCTAGTCATCATCTACCTGGGAGCAAAATCTGTGTGAGGCCCTGGTGTGCTAACCAGGGCTCTCACCACACAGTTGGATGCACCGAATGGGCCAATTATTCTTCTAGGCAGATTGTAGAGATGCTTTTGCTAATTTTTAATGTAATTAAAACAAAACAAAGCAAGATTAAGCTAGACTGTTTCTGAGGCCCAGAAGGGGATGTTTGGAAGTGAACAAAGTTGCACTTTCTCTTGGCAGGATAGTCAGCCTTCAGCTTGCTCACCCATGCTTCTACACGCTGCTAAGAGAAGCCATAGACTGAGTAATGGGGCTTAAGCAGAAGCTGCAGATTGGTCTGTGGAGGCCTCTCCGTATTTATTCCTATCAGCTCATATGTTTTGTCACAAGAAGTAAAAGCTAAACAGGAAAGGTCTTTTATTTATCTTATTATCATAGAGACCAAAACCAGAGCCCATGCTTCCTAAATTCTTCACAGGGAAGGGACAGCTTCTGAGAATGTAAGATTCCCACCCGATAGCCAGAGCCTTGTGGGCAGGGGTTGGGTTTGTTCACATCTGCATCCCTGCCACCTGCATCCTGGGTAATAGGCGGGATGAGGACTGGGTCCTTTTGAAATGAATGAGTAAATGCATAAAGTAAGAATGCTTCACAAACGGCCCAGCTAGGAGAGATGAAAGTATTCCCAGCCAGAAGCCAGAAGCAGAAATCCAGGATAGATATCTGAAGAACGACTAGCTTTGCCTTTATTTTCTTATTTAAAACACATGTATCAATCATGTGTGTGTGTTTTGTAATTATATTTATGACGTGTCGTGGAGTCCAGATACTCCAGAATAGCTTCACTTTTGTAGAGCTATGGGCTTCTACACGGAAGTCAGTAATCACATATACCTACTCATTTGAGTTCGAGTTGTGATGTGCTGTATGTATGAAATACACCTGGAATCTCAAACTAGCCCGGGAATGGGGATGCAAAGGGACTCATCAAATTTTTAACTATTAGATCACCTATTAAAATATTGATGGCGTGTTGAAATGGACAGCCCTATAGGTAAATTTTGTCAAATGTATTTTGTGTTTGCATGTTCATATGTATGTACGTGTGGGTAGAACCCAGAGGACAACCTTGGGTATGGTTCCCCAGGCTCCATTATCGGAGTTAACTTTAGTTGTCTGTTAACTTGAAAATTGAGAAGAGGGAACCTCAGCTTGGCTTGTGGGCATATCTTTGGGGCATTTTCTTGACTGTTGATGAAGGACAGCCCAGCCTCCCATGGGTACCATCCCAAGCCAGAAGTAGGCCTGGGCCATCGAAGCAAAGTAGTTCAGTAAGCCACAACAAGCAAGCAGCATTCCTCCATGGTTGTGCTTCAGCCTTGGCTTCCCTCACTGATGGAGGGTATACTATAAGCAGCCAGATAAAGCTGGCCCTCCCCAAGTTGCTCTTGTCAGTCATTTTACACTCACTGGTTTGGAGCTCACTGGCTTGGCTAGTTGGCTACTAGGAATTTGCTTGTCTTATACTCGCTGTTCTGAGATTGATTAAAAGCGAACCTCCATGCTTGTTTTTTTTTTTATTATTTTAAGTATTTAATGTTATTTATTTTATGTGGGCTCTGAAGATTGAACTTGGGTCTTCATGCTGGCAAGGTAGGCGTGAGTAAGCTATCACCCAACACCCTAAATCTATTATTAAAAGTCATTTCTCTATTTTAAAAATAACGTTCGAAATGTGGCTTACATTTGTGCTTCACGCAGTGTTTCCTTTTAATAATCCCTGCCTGCCTTCGGAAGCTCGTGAGTGTCTTTGTTGAGCAAATGGACTGGGGCACGAGGTTATTAGCCAAGATGGGGTTAAAAAGTTATTTGATAATGTATCAGTTAGTTAAATGATTCTTAAGCAAATAGCCAAAGGATTACAATTAAGAGGCACTTCGGAGCAGATGTGCCTGCTTAGTTCTGCCCCACTGGCAAACCTCACTAGTCAGCAGGAGGCTGAACCTCAGAAAGGCTGAGAGCTGTGGGGCAGCTCTCGAAGCCAGCCTCTTGGGAACTCAGCGTCTGTGTCCTTGAACTTCAGGGTGGGTGTCACGAGAACACACTGAGGTATAAGGCTCCCTACTGATGTGTGCCGCAAGCCATCTGAGCCTGTGTTCAGAAAGTCAGCTGATTTCCTAAGATAGGACCAGTTCCAGGCCGTCTCTGCTCTCTGACACATTGTCCTCTGTAGAGGCAGCAGGCCAGGTGCTGGCAACCCCCATGGCAGGGAAGGGCACAATGGCACCAACTTCCCGGAAAAACCAAGCTGTGTGTCTCTGTGAGCCTGCCGAAGGCCTTTGCAACCTCAAAGCTTGTACTGATTTTCCTCTTGCTGTGTGTAAATGCGCCGCAGCTCCTGAAGTCTGCATTGTGAGGCTAGCCGTACTTGTTCAGTCCCAGCTTGATTGCTCCTGTCTCACAGAGTGCTTCATGTGCCCAAAGCCAGTCCACTTGACACTCCGCCTTTTCATGTCCTTTGTTCTGATCTGTAATTACCATGCTCACTTGCTTAATTAATCCCAGCTTTACAGGCAGAAAGATAGCTGTCTGAATTCACCTCTGTAACCCAGACATCTATCCCTCCGAACCTTTTATTATTATTATTTTTGAATCACTGACTGAATGGAAAAATTGGTGTGTCTAGCAGTGCAGCCACAGAGATTAAATTTCATCTCCAGAAATGGCCACTGTTTCCCCACAGCCAGGAGCCTCAGCTGAGGAGTGAATCTGTCCCTAGACAGTGTTCAAGGGAAGCCAGTTTAGAGGAGGGATATCCAGAGGGTAATTGTCCAAGTTCTCCTCAGGCTGAGCACATGGCTTGAGGAAATGGCTAGGTGGGAATTTTGGACTGTGGTGTGCTTGATTTCAGCTCTCACAGGAAGCAGCGTAGCTGATGATTTAAAGGTAACAAGGCTCTTTGTGTCTCTGGGTGCATGGATTTGTCTTCATTCAAAACATTTATTACACTATTTTGGAGGTCACAAATTAGTAGATGCTATTAACCCTCTGCTTCATTTGAACATAATTTAATCCTCCATTTTCTCCTAAATGTGATGCTGGATGTTTTCAAAACTCAAAAGGAATGGGATACCTTTTGTTTTAGGTGCTGTATCTAGGAGGTTCTCCACATATGTGGAGATGAAGGACAATACTTGCAGTTTTATTAAACCAGAAGTGTGTGGCTTGTGGAAGGGCTTATCACAGGCAATGGTTCTTCTGATCAAGCGTATGACACTCTCAAGATGCTGTAGCTACCTGAGTCAGGAGGATCCAGGATGCAGTGTTGGAGGAGGGATTGTGAATGGTGGTGGGTGGGAGTCTTGGCGTGCTTGGCCCTAGATCGTCTGGTTGGCTTGAGCTGATGTCACACAGGCCCTACATGCTCCTTTCCTTCTCTTGGATGGGAGGAAAGCTGAGTCATATTCTGAGTATTGCCCCTATTTTACTAAAGTCCCACCAGAGGTGGCGGATGAGGCTCTGTGTTAGCTCTCAGGTGATGCCATGTGGCTTTATTACACACTAGAGGGGAGTGATAGCCACTCACTCTTGTAAGACCTATTGAGGTCTCAGCACTGAGCATCTGGTAGAATTCTACAGGCGTGCCATCACCACACTATGGTGATTGTGCAAGAAATCACGGGATAAAATAATGATGAAGTGATAAAGCTACAGGTCAAAGGAGAGAGCCTTCACGTCAGTGGCAAGAGCTACATCCATCTTTCTGTTTCCTTTAAAGTGAAGGTGGATCTGAGAAGAGAGGACTCTGAAGTGTTAGTTCTCAGAAGTGAGCTGAAGATTTCGAGATAGAAGTGATTGACAATGAAGGGTCTTTTTTTCTCCCATGTATCATGATCTTCATGTGTGATGATTTGAGTGTGTTTCCAGATCACCCCTAGCTTGCCAGGAGCTGGTTAATAGAATTATTACTGACGACCACCTTGATCCTAGTTTATGCTTGTCATACTTATCTGGGGTCAGGCAGCATCCATGCTGGCTGATGGTGGGGCCCAACTTGAGCCCGTGGGAGAATCTTTGGAGAGAAGCTAGTAGCTTTCAGTCAATGACTTACAATGCATTGTTACATGGGATGGGAGGCCTAGAAGGGAAACTTTGGATGTGAAGAAGGTGTGTGTCTATAGAGGAGAGAATATATAAGTTTTTGTTTATAGAGAGTCTTGCTGCGTAGGCCAGACTGGCTTTGAACTTATGATCCTTTTGCTTCAGCCTCCCAAGGGTAGACGAACAGGTCTGTATTGCTCAGGTGGGGAATTCTTAAGATTATCCGGGAAACAAGATTATTCCTTGTCCAGTGCTTTGTTTGGAAGAAGAATTACTTTGGAAATCGAATGTGAAATTATATAAGAGTGTAAACAGGGAGGGGATAGGAAGAAATTTTTGAGAGAAAGAGAGAGGGAAAGGGGGCACTGGAAGAATATTAATAGAAAGTACAGCCACATGGTGGAATGCTCTGCTCATGGCCTGCCCTCTTC
>JADRCC010556791.1:0-10224 GCA_019843855.1 Hylomyscus alleni | reverse complement strand
CATGTGTGTAAGAGTTGCCAATCAACTTTTAAAACACTCCAACAAGTATTTCTGAGTTGTGAATGCATGCTGAACAAGCAAGGAAAGAGAGCAAACCTCTGTACACATGTAGCCTTATAAATCTTGACATTCTAACTTCTGTAACTTCAATATGGTCTCCATTTATATGGAATTATTTTGATATATGTCATTTCAGGAGAAATAAGCACATTATACCATTTTATTCTTAGTTTCTCCCTACCATGAGTAAGTTACTCCTGAACATATCAAGGCTCTTCTTGTAAAAAGAATAATCCTGAGAGGTGGGCAGGTCCCAAACTATAAATGTGTCACTCATCATCGCAAAGGGGTTTTACAGATGTGATTAAGAATCTCAAGAGAGAGTTGGTCTGGACTATTGTAGGTGTTCAGTGAAAACACATTGTAAACATAAAGAAAGATGGAGATGGAAAATATGGAAATATACGATCACGGTGCCAGAAGTGTGGGTGACCCTAGAAGTTAGAAAATGCCAATCTTTTCTTACAAAAGCAGTACAACCACACCAACTCTTAGATTCAAGCTCAATGATACTGAATTTTGACTTCTGACCTCTAGAACTGGAAGATAATAAATTTGTATTGTTTAAGCCTCCAAATTGGTGGTGACTCATTGAAAAGGTAACAGGATTGAATAAGAATTTCTAATGCTACTACTATGCCTGAACTCTAATGACATTCTATAATGACCTTTCTAATGCCTGTCTTATAGTTTATGAAATAAAACTTCCTATGTCATCTTAGAGTTTGCTAGTTTTTCATAGATATAGATAAAATCCAGAAATTCATTTTCTATACTATGTGTTAAGGAGAGAACTCCAGGAAGTCACTACATTCACTGGTTACATACTTTACTATAAACTGATTGAAGAGGAATGGATAGCAGAGTAAAGCTAAGTTTGGGTCTTAGATAAAGGAGAGTTGATGTTGTCCATCTAGAAAATGTCTGGACTGATTCATTACTCCTGGAGTCAAGTTTACTATTTCTGTTGGTAAGATTTACTGTAAAATGTTCGTATCAAAGACTACTCAATGCTTAGCCCTTGACCTCCCTTTTCTGTTTATGTAAACAGAAGAGAAATGAAAATAATCTTCTGGGCTAAGATCTCTCTCTCTGTCTGTCTCTCTGTCTCTCTGTCCCTCTGTCTCTCTCTCTCTTTCTCTCTCTCTCTCTCTGCCTCTCTCAAACATTGTTTTAGGAAGTGTGTAGAAGGAATCTCTGACATGCATCTGAGAAGACCACGTGGCTGTGTGGCTGTGTGACTGTGTAGCTGTGTGTCTGTGTCATCTCTCATCTCTTCCCTCTATGGGTATTTACTTCGTTATTTCTTTTCATCATTTCCAGTTGCCTGTAGCAGCATTAGCCATCAGATTAGGAAGTTCTCCACCATCTGTTCTTTCTCTCAGAATGTCTGTTGTTTTCTCTTTCAGCTCTGTGCTCACAACCACCACCACTCCTCGAAGTCTCCTCCCTCACAGCCTCACCAACCTCAGAACCCACATTTTCATTTTGTTCAACTGTTTATTCTTTCCCTCCCATAGTTCAGGTATAGTTTTTACCCCTTAGGCAGTTCAAAGTTCCTGGAGAATCAAAGGCTGGTAGCATTACTAATTTGTTGCTGCTTTGAATTCTGAGATTTGTTACTCTTATATTTCCTTAATGCAGTATTGACCTGAAGCCAATTATTGCTCCAAGAGTGATTTGTGTTAGTGAAATTCTACCTCTCAATGATACACGTAGCCATAAAGGAATAAGGACCAGAAAAACAAGGACATTTCTATGACATCAACAAACTTTTACTAGGGCAACTATTCATGTCAAAGTCTCGGGACAATGGTGGGAACATTTAGATCATTAAATATATTTGAAGGCATTCTCCATTTGCCTAACTGGAGTTCACATCATTTTGTGGGGCTTTTAAAAACACTACTGCTCTTTACATGTGGGTGGTGATGACCAAGGTATGAGTCACGAATCAGGAAGAGCTGTGTTAATGAAGGTGAACTGAAAATGAGAGGAACTAATTGTATTGCCAGAGAAGAAGGCAAAGAACACATCACCCCATTGTTCAGCTTACAGTGCCATGTTTCCTTAAACTAAAACTGCACCCATGACTGCCCCACCTTGGAATCTGACAACCTGGGCTCTTGATTTGATTCCATCTATCCCCAATGGCCCGCCATAACACTGGTCACTTAATTTGGATTGGGTTTGCTCAATCAAGTACTACTGCTTGAATATAAAATAGACTCCATGGTTTTGTGCACTGAGTGCTTGCTCATCAGATAATGCCACTCTTCTATACTCAATAAACTCAACCAGGTGAAACCTGGTTGGAGGAAGTAGGTCCCTGGGCATTGCCTCTGAGGATTATATAAGGTTCCTCATACTTTCTTGAGCAGGCTTCTGGTCTATATCGTGTAAACACCTTTTCAACTGCTCTGGCCAAACCGCCGTTTCATCCAAGTACTGGAGCCCAAACAAGCCTGTACTGAAATTGTGAGCAAAAATAGGCCTATCATCCATTAAGTCATTCTTCCACGTGCTGTGGTGGAGTTCTACAAGCATAACAACTTTGGAACAACTGTTTGCAACTTAGATGATGTAACATAATTTGAAGAACAAAAAAAAATTAAAAACAAAAACACAGCATAATAGAGTCAAAGTTTGTTAGAAACACCAGTGGACAAGGTATTTATTTATTTATTTATTTATTTATTCATTCATTCATTCATTAATTTAGCTAAGAAGACAATATGGAGTGGTCATGAAGGAGTTACAAGAAGAATCATAAAATCATATAAACGCACTGGAATAAAAGCATAGATTTTTTTTTCATTGTGAGGTTCTAATTAGATGATTGTAAGTACTTTTACTTGTTTTTAATTTCTTAAGTTAAGAAGGCAATTATTTCTTGGTCAAAGTTAAGATCACAAATCCAGGTGAAGATCAGCTGATGTTTAGAAGCAGCCAGAGGAATAAAAAGATACCAAAGTGGATTTAATGGTAGCCAGTGATCAAGTTACAAATCTGTTAACAAGAAAATGACGGAGTTTTATGAGACATGTATTACTGTTAAGTATATATCATTAGCAGAGAATGGTGGTAGTCTTGTACTGTGGTTATCTTGCAGATTTGTTGCTAGTGGATCTCTGATAAGTTGATTAACAGCCACAGGGCTCACAGCAGCTGGACCCACAGCCTTGGGACAGGCATCCAGGCACACACACACATGTGGGCTGGTAGCAAGTCCTGGTGCAGGTCACAGGTCCAGAGCAGGCTGGCTGGCAGCACAGGTTGAGGCAGAAGGGCTGGCAGCAGGGCTTGCAGCAGCTGGACTGACAGCAGCTGGGCTGGCAGCAGGGCTGGCAGCAGCTGGAGATACAGCACCTGGGCTGGCAGCAGCTGGACTCACAGCACCTGGGCTGGCAGCAGCTGGAGCCACAGCAGCTGGGCTGGCAGCAGGGCTGGCAGCAGCTGGACACACAGCAGCAGGGCTGGCAGCAGGGTGTGCGGCAGCAGCTGCTCACACAGCATGGTTGGAAGCAGGTCCTGCAGCAGGTGGTTTGACAGCAGGGCTGGCAGCAACTGGAGCCACAGCAGCTGGGCTGGCAGCAGGGCTGGCAACAGCTGGTCACACAGCTTGGTCTCCAGCAGGTGGTCCTGCAACAGGTGGTCCTGCAGCAGGTGGGCTGGCAGCAAGGGGAGCAGCAGGAGTTGGTCATGGTGTTGGATGAGGAGGGAGGGTTTCTGTTCACAGGAGTTTCTGAGATTCTGACAACTGTTTCAGACCTGGGGCTTTTATACTCTGGACATGACAGGAATTTTCCTTGTTGTTTCTTTCCAATGGCTCATGGGGAAATGCTCTAAGGAGGAAGTTGCTTAATACATTACAAATCCTTGACAATTTTCTTTAAATAACTAATTGTGGAGAGTGTTTGTATACACTCATCAGTGTCATTTCTGCTCTTGCCATGGCTATGTGACAAATTTTTGTGGTCATAGGAAGGGATCAAATTTTTCCTTCATTTTGTACCTTTGGCTGTATGCAGAGTAGGGGAAAAGCTAACATTACTGATACGTTCACAATGTCACACTCAATCCATGTCTGGGTCCAAGCCTGTTCCTCAGAGAAGTCTGCTTATTCCAGATTACAAGAGGTAGCAAACATGTGTTATATCAGCTTTATCAAAGGATATGTGGGTAGAGGCAGCTTCCCCAGTCCTTTTCATATGAAAATAAATCCAAGTGTGGGCCGGTGGAGTAAGTGGATTCAAAGACCTAGAAAGCATCAGCCATTTTAGATCTTCATCCTTTTTAGCCACAGCACCAGTAAGCAGAGATCATACACCCCAATCAGCACATTGTCTTTACAAAATGAGGAAATTGAATTCTGTGAGATGAATCTATATACCTTTCCTTAAAAGAAATTAAATCACAAACGTATTTTCAGAAAACTAATGCACTTTTATATATAGCTTGACTGAATATGATAAAGGCAGACCGTGTTTTTCATTTATGTCAAGAAATAGTAGCCTACCTGGTGGCTGTCATCATGGTAGTACCTCTGCTCTTCTCCCTAAGGAAACTAGTATGTGTGTCAGAATTTGTCAACTTTTGATCTCTCTTAAAAGTAAAATCCTATAGCATGTATTATTTGTTTTCTTTTGCTCAAATTTGTTTGTGATTTAGAGACTCATTGCCTCTGGGGGTCATCAGATCCCATTATAGATAGTTGTGAGTCACCACGTGGTTGCTGGGATTTGAACTCAGGACCTCTGGAAGAATAGTCAGTGCTCTTAACCTTGAGCCATCTTCCCAGCCAGCATTAAAATTGAGGGAAAGACAAGCAACAGCACAGGAAAGGGCATTGATAATATGAGCAAAAGCTGATATCTAGGGTATTTAAAGAATGTCAATGAAGAATCTTTAAAAAGACAACTCAGGGATTTATTTGTTTCTTCTTTAAGGGCTTCTACACCTGTTTACCTGTGTTTTCCTGTATTTCTTTAAGTGAGTTATTTTGTATCCTCCTTAAAGGACTCTATTATCTTCATGAGGTAGGATTTTAGATCAGCACCCTGATTTTCAGGTATGTTGGTGTATTCAGGGCTTGCTATGGTGATAGAACTGGGTTCTGATGATGCCCAGGTATATTCTGTTGCTTTTGGTCTTGTGCTTGCCTCTCACCATCTGGTTATCCCTGGTGTTTGCTGGTCTGGGTGTCTCTGTCTGGAACCTGGCGCTTTCGTCCACGGGTGGCTTCAAGTCTCCTGGTAGGACTGCAGCCCTGGCTGTAGCAGACCTCCTGGGGAGCATTCTGACTGTGGCGTCTTCAGCAGGGCAGAGAAGCTGCTGATCTGTTGCTCTTGGGAGGACTTCAGACTGTTAGATCTTCAGAGGAGCAGTCAAACTGTTGTCCTGTGTGAGGCTTTTCTCCAGGAGGGGTCTGCAGACTGCGATTTCTGTTTCCCTGTGTGCCGCAGAACTCCAGGGAGGCTTTCAGTCTGTTGGGTCAGTTGCCCTGCATGCCACAGAGCCCCTGGGAGACTCTTCAGACTGTGTGTCAGTTGCCCAGTTGCCTTGTGTGTGCAGATGAACTCTTGGGATGTCTTTAATCTGTGGTGTCTTTAGGGGAGCAGACAAGCTGGTGATCCATTGCCCGGTTGCCCTGTGTGCTGCAGATCTCCTGGAATGTCTTCAGGCTGTGGTGTCATCTTCAGGGTAGCAGACTAACTGGCAGTGTGTCCTGGCAGAAGGCACCAGCCAGAGGGGGAGTGGGATTCAGGAGGCGGGGATTTGGGGGAGTGCTGAGTCCTGAGTCCACTGGGCTCCCAGCAGCACCTGTGGAACTTTGGGAGGGGCCTTAACCGTTGCCCTGGGTGCAGCAGGTCTCCTGGGATGCCTCAGGCTATGGTGTCTGCAGGGGAGCAGGCTAGATGAGAGTCTGTCCAGGCAGGAGGCACCAGCCAGAACACTCCTCCTATTGCTGGTGGGATTGCAAACTGGTAAAACCACTCTGAAAATCAATCTGGAGATTCCTCAGAAAATTGGAAATAGATCTGCCTGAAGATTCACCTATACCACTCTTGGGCATATACCCAAAAGATGCCCCACCGTGCCATAGGGGCACATGTCCCACTATGTTCATAAGCGCTTTGTCTGTAATAGTCAGAAGCTATAAACAACCCAGATGTCCCACAACGGAAGAATGGATACAGAAAATGTGGTTCATTTACACAGCGGAATACTACTCTGCTATTAAGAATGAGGGCATCCTGAGTGTTGCAGGCAAATGGATGGAACTAGAAAATATCATCCTGAGCGAGGTAACTCAGACCCAAAAGAACATGCATAGTATATACTCATTAATAAATGGATATTAGCAAAAAAAAAAAAAAGGTACAGAATACCTAGGATACAGTCCACAGAACTCAAAAAGGTTAACAAGCTGAAGGGCCCAAGTGAGGAGACCTCAATCCCACTTGAGAGAGAGAAGAAAGCAATCACAGGAGGGGGGAAAGAGGGAGGGACCTGGGTGGAAAAGAGGACAGGGAGGGGAAGAGGGGAACAGGATCAGGTATTGGGTGGGAATAAAGGACTAAAGCCCTGAGGGCCAGCAGAAAGAATGGAAACAGGCAACCTCCAGAGGTAAGAGGTGAGAGGACCCTCTAGAATGCACCAGAGACCAGGGAGGTGAGAGACTTTCAGGACTCAAAGGGAAGGACCTTAGTTGAAATGCTCTACAGTAGGGAGGGGGAACTTGTAGAGCCCACCTCCAGTAGAAAAACAGGGCATCAAGTGAGAAAGGGGGTTGCCAGCACACAGTCAAAAACTCTGACCCATAATTGTTCCTGCCTGAAAGAACTGCAGGGACAAAAATGGCTCAGTAGCTAAGCACACTAGCTCCTTTTCCAGATGTCCCGGGTTCGATTCCCAGATGTACATGGTGGCTTATAACTGTTTGTAACTTCAGTCCCAGGGGGTGGTGTCCTCTTGTGGTTCCTGTGGGCACACTTGGTACACACACACATAAATGAAAAAAAAATAAAAACACTAACACAATACAAATAAATTCTTAAAACTATATCCCATAATAATCAACTGTATGAAAAAGGAGCCAACAACTATCATATCCAATGAAGCAAGCAATTCTAAAGCACATAATTTGGGGTGAGGAAAAAAAAAGAAAGTGAGCAAAATATATATAGGACCTTTCAGTTTGGATAGAATTTCAGAATTCTATCCTGATACAGTCGGGGAAGGGCTTGAGGGAAATACTGTGATGTTGATATGTTCACAGTGGTAAATCCAGTCTTTGCCTAGGTCCAACCCTCGCACAATTAATTGCTTGCAGCATAATTTTCAGAAGATTTGCAAAAAAAAAAAAATATGCTATTGTAAGTCATCAGACTATTCGTCTTATAGGGAGGAAAAGAAAATGATGAGGGGGACCAGCATGAAAACGACTGCTACAGTTGACGACTATTTACTGACATGACTGATGGCTTTGTCTTATTTGGTTGAACTATACACTTAAAAGCACACTTTAAAAAAAAAAAAGTTATCTGTGGGGTCATAGGATTCTCTCATTTTGTGAAGACTATGCCCATGCTGGGACATTCTATCTGCGAGTGATGTTTCTTCTGTTAACTAGAGTTGGTGTCTGAATTGTTGATGCTTTGTGAACTCCCATGTTCATCCAACACTGCCCTCAGGCTTTTGTTCAGATTCGCATACTCTAAAGATCCATGCTTTCTTTAAGAAAGCTCATGTTACAGCAACAGTGTTTGTTGCAAATAGGCATGTCTATTATAGTCTGGAAGAAGCAAGCAGGACCATTGAACAGCCTTGGACCCAGGCAAAGACTGGACTTGCCACTATGAGCATGTCAATGTCACAGTCCTTCCTCAAGTACTTCCCAGGCTGTATCAGGAAAATATACTAACTGAGGAAAGAGAATTTTCAGCTCCTCTTTGCCCACAGAGCCATCACATGACCAGAAAATAACCACAGCAGGAATGGTGGTGATGATTCCAAAAATACCATCAATGAACTGTCCACAATTAACTGCTTGCAGCATAATTTTCAAAAGATTTGCAATACTTATGGAGCAACTTCCTGCTGTGGAAACCTCCTTTTGAAAAACAAAACAAAACAAAACAAAACAATATGGAAAAGTCCTGCTTATTGGTTCCTTCATGGGATGTCCAGGGTATAAAAGCCCCAGGTCTGAAACAGTTGTCAGAATCTCAGAAACCCCTGTGAACAGAAACCCTCCCTCCTCATCCAACACCATGACCAACTCCTGCTGCTCCCCTTGCTGCCAGCCCACCTGCTGCAGGACCACCTGTTGCAGGACCACCTGCTGGAGACCAAGCTGTGTGACCAGCTGTTGCCAGCCCTGCTGCCAGCCCAGCTGCTGTGGCTCCAGCTGCTGCCAGCCCTGCTGTCAAACCACCTGCTGCAGGACCTGCTTCCAACCATGCTGTGTGAGCAGCTGCTGCCGCACACCCTGCTGCCAGCCCTGCTGCTGTGTGTCCAGCTGCTGCCAGCCCTGCTGCCAGCCCAGCTGCTGTGGCTCCAGCTGCTGCCAGCCCAGGTGCTGTGAGTCCAGCTGCTGCCAGCCCAGGTGCTGTATCTCCAGCTGCTGCCAGCCCTGCTGCCAGCCCAGCTGCTGTCAGTCCAGCTGCTGCAAGCCCTGCTGCCAGCCCTTCTGCCTCAACCTGTGCTGCCAGCCAGCTTGCTCTGGACCTGTGACCTGCACCAGGACTTGCTACCAGCCCACATGTGTGTGTGTGCCTGGATGCCTGTCCCAAGGCTGTGGGTCCAGCTGCTGTGAGCCTTGTGGCTGCTGATGAAGTCACTACTGGAATAGAATAATCTATTCTCAGATCTGCTAGAATTTTCCTTCATCCTAACTCCCTACCTTTTCTCTGCCTCTAATACACACACAATCATCAAATTCTCTGTCCTCCTTTAATAGATCTGTGAACCACCTTACACAGTTTGATGTTTTCTTTATTTCTCGGCCTGTCAACTTCATCCATAAACTGGACTCATAGTCTCAGCATTGGCAGAGACCACTCCCTTGAGTTTAGAAGTTCAGAAATATAGAATTAACAACTACCTTATTACGTATTTGCAGTGATAAACACCCATCACTATATCTCAATGTGTTCAGTTTTTTTGATTGACCTTGTGACTCATTATGACAATTTTGTATTGTCTGCTGGACTGAAGAGACACTGCCCATTGCTATTCTAATAAAGTCTTCTTTATTCTACCTCCCGTAGTATGTTTGATTTTTTTTCTACTATTGATTTGATTTTCATGTTATTTCTTATTATCTAAGTCATGTCATTCATTGCATTAGATTCACTCATTGATCAAACTCTCTTCACTGTGAATAAAATAAGTGAAAGAACAAGTTAATGAATGAAAGATTTCTTCTAGATCATGGCTCCTGAGCGGGGGCTCAATTCATGATTCCTTGGCCTTGTGATTGGATAGAAATCATGGTGCAAGAGTGTATAGAGACAAACAGTAGTCACTGTGTGGAGATTGAGTGGTTATGGGTATTTGTCTCAAAATAGGACATCTATGGATCTCTCCTACTCTACCACAAAGGGCTAGGGAGTATCAGAATAGAAGGGACAGAAAGTATTTAAGAGCTGGAGGATGTGGAAGAGCATTATGAAACACTGTCTGCTGCACAAGGCATGGCCATTGTGCTGATGAACTCATAGCAGCTGTGGGTCCTTGAAAGGTTTAAGTGACTCCTGCTATGCCAGGTAGCTAGGGATGGGTAGAGTCCTATCCATGGCCCAGATTTCTGATTATAGAGAAATCACAGGTACATGTCAGTTTAAGTAGCTATAACACTGGAGCTTCTGCTTCCAGTTCTCTCTGGCAAGGGAAATACTGAAGCCTTTCATTTCCTGATCATTTTTATTAACAAAATTCTTCTCAATTCATTGCCTACACCCTGATCACCACCAGCCACTAGTGGCTGGCAATGATTTTAAGAATGTTACTAAAATGAAGTGAACTATATTGTCTCAGTCTCCGCCCAGCGACTGGTTGATCCCTTTTAGCCTGTGCCTGCTACTGTAATGGGACTTTATTGTGAGTGGTTGCACTAGAAACAGTTTGCTCATGTCATGGAAGTGTCATTGTTTACAT
>JADRCC010556773.1:0-11593 GCA_019843855.1 Hylomyscus alleni | reverse complement strand
TTGAGAGCTCTTGTTTTTCTTGCAGAGGACCAGAGTTTGGTCCCAAGCACCCACCTCTGGGGGCTCACAACAGCCTGTAACTCCAGCTCCTGGGGATCTGAAGCAGTTTACTTCCCTCCACAAATGTGCATCCAGACACATGTGATACACACACTCACGCTCACCCACATGCACACATACATACACAGACAAATAAATACTTTTTAAGTTGTAAATTAAACATAGGAAATTATTCTTTGGAAATGTGGCATGACCAAACAGAAGGATAGCCATTTCACACAGACGTACTACAGTTGTCACATTTAGTCTTTGTCGGCATCTTTTGTGAACTACCATGATTTAGCTTTATTTCATCTTATCATTCTTCTTTCTCCTTTTTGAAAAACTTTAAAATCAAATAGTCATATTTAGATGAATGCTGGGTCATCTATAGTATGTTCTAAGAGTCCTTGAGTTTTATATTGAAAGATATCATCATTTGTTTATTGAGACAACTTACTTTGAGAAACTTATTGTTTCCTAGGGTATCAATTGCCCTGATGAAATACCATGACCAAAAGAACCCTTTCTTCCAGGTTTCTGACATCTTATATTTTATGTTCTTTCCAGGTAGCAGTCTGTCACTGAGACATGTCAGAGCAGAAACTCAAGCAGGCAGGAGCTGATTCAGAGGCCATGGAGGAATGTCTCTTGTTGGCTCACTCTTCCTGGTTTGTTCGATCTGCTTTATTCTAGAACCCAGGACCACCAGCCCAGGGGTGGCACCACCCACAGTGCACAGGGCCCTTTCATGTAAATCAACAATAAAGAAAATCACTATGAGCTTGCCCACATACCCATATAATGGAAGTATTTTTTTTAGCTGAGGTAACTTCCTCTAAAATATCTCTAGCTTACATCAAGTCCACACAAAACTAAACAGCACAAAGACATACCTGGAAAGTGAAGGTGTCAAAGCTGTTCATACTTTAACATCAACAGCAAACTCAAAATCAATGGTAGACAATGAAAATCTTCCTTAGACAGCCCCACTCTGTTTCCTCCTGGATAAAACAAGGGAGACACCCACCATTCAGTTTTCCCATGGGTTTTTCCCATGCCACTAAACTTCATTTTTTGCTCCTGCACATCAGGATATTTTCCCAGCAGTCAACCCTGCCTGTCACATTCATCAATATTCATATAATTACTCATGAAAGATATGCTGAACTCCTCTATCTGTAAGCTAACACTCTATCAGGAGGACTTGTCTTAAAGAAACAAACACCAAATGATCACAACCCTGAGGAAGCTGTTAAAGGAAGATATTCTAGGCTATTCCCAGGTAATGCTATCCCAAACTGCCTAGGATATGGAGACTGGTTCTGAGATATACAACTTGGTCATTTGGAGATAGAAAACAAAACAAACAAAACAAAACAACAGACAAACAACAAAGGAATCAGACGTGACTAAGGAAGAGGCAGCAAGAGAAATCAAGCTCCAGCTGTCACCATCTTCTGCTTTCTTGGGGGCATTTAAGAATATTTGTTTGCCCTTTTGCATCACAACCATGGAAGGGTTTATGTAGGAAAATGGCACAATCAGATTGGTGTCTGACGTAGGTAGAAGGATTTCCACCAGATTCCTACAAGCCACACTTCCTCATGAACATCACTCTACAGACTGTAGTTGCAAAGGGAGTCATATTAAATTTCTCTTTGGGCACTTGAATGGCTTAGTCTCAACCTGACATGATTTCTATTGGAAATCCATTAAGCAGATGCTTAGCTGTTTCACACGTGGTGGTAAAAGAATGTAGGTATGGTATGCCAGGGAGGTACTAATTATTTTAACTGTTAAACAAGACTTGTTAAATGTAAATAGCCTCTGCTGTTTATTCACAAACACACACCACATACACACACACACACACACACACACACACTCACCCACACACTTAACTCCATAGAGATTTCCTGTTTGTTTTATTGCTGGTTTAAGTACGTTAAATGGGTTAGGCAGTTTTGTGTCAGAATTTGCAGTGTGGAATGCAGATCTTGTGCATATATGCATGCATGCGTGAGTGTGTGCACGTGTGAGTGCGTGCATGCTTGTATGCGTGAGTGAGTGCGTGAGTGAGTGCGTGCGTGCGTGCGTGCGTGCGTGCGTGCGTGCGTGCGTGTGTGTGTGTGTGTGTGTGTGTGTGTGTGTGTGTGTGTGTTCCGAGCAGAGTTTGGACTTTGGTGTCTTCCTCTATCACTCTCTGCCTTATTTTTCTCTCTCTGAGTCTGAGCTTATTTAACTCCACTGGCTGGCCAGAAAGTCCCCTAGATATGCCTGTCTTCACTTCCCTACTGCTATGATTACAGAAGAGTGTGGCTTTTCCCGAATTTTGCATGGGTTCTGGGGATTAGACTGAGGTCTTCATGCTTGCACAGCAAACACTACCCACTGAGCCACCTCCGCAGCTCCTGGGTATAAATTTACTCATGCAATCTAAGGCCATTTTCTGAATGTCCTGGGACTTCTGCAAAGGTAATTGGCAGAGGTCATAGATAAAAGTATCTGAGCTCTGTTGGCAGAAGTGTAAAACAAAAAAAAAAGGCACTATCTCATGCTACCGCGGGCTACTCTCTGGCCCTGGTGGTCTTGCTGCCTCCATGGCTATCCCCATGCAGTGACCGCCCATCTGTGGTTCTCTTACTCCTCACCAATGTGGGATTCTGCCCACATTCCCAGTCACCCACCCACTGTGGTCAGCAGTCACAAATCCCAGTAACTCCATAAAATCAAAACTCTAGAGGCTTGTGATTTATCAGTAGTCGACCTTTGACCTTTTCTATATTTAAAAAAACAAAAAACAAAAAAAAAAAACCTTCAGAGACCTTCACTATCTTTCTACCTTCCCTTCTTGGTGAATCGTTGCTCCGACCAATCATTCTTAGGATTTTAGCCTATTGTCTATCGTCAAAGCAACTGACATGAAGACTCAGCTATATGTCCCAGTATCACCTGCCCCTCCTAAACTCCATGCGTCTGGAAGGTGATGCTGCTCTGTGTACCACTACCCCTGAGCAGCAGCATTCAGCTTTGGAATTCACACTGCTGAACTCACACAGCCTCCTCTGCCCATCTGCTCGCAATTTGGTGCCTTAGCCCTGGGTATATTTACTCCTACATATCTGAGTTAACTCAAAATAACCAGTATTTTAAAAGTGAGCCAGAAACATGACAATGCATATACTTGATTTCATTATTTTCCCTGTTTAATTCAGCCACCTTTTCAAAGGACATGACTGTGTTCCTATTTCCAGAGTATAAATATCAGACTCTGTTTAAGTCTTGTAGCAAAAGACAGGAGTGTTTTTGCTCTTTCTTTATTAGAGCTAATTTAAATCTGTGTGAAGAGTTTCAGTTCACCATTAATTTCCAGCCCAATGACATTTGCTTAAAGTAAGAAAGATAATTTACTTACTGAAATTTATTTTTGTTATTAATATAGAAGAGATTGTGTAACGATTTTGTTATTAGAATATGCCATGATCCATCTTTGAAAAAAAAAAGCTAATCCTGCCAACCACATGTTTACATCAGCATGGATATCTTTGTGAATTGAGGCCAAGGTTTGAAAGTTTAATAGTTCTGTTTTCTAATATGGGTTGGAGAAACCTTATGAACCTAGAAATCAAACCTTTATTTCAACCAGTATTCCAGAAGTTCTACCAACTTCCTGATATTAGAATTAGCTGAAACGGAGCAATCTCTGCTGCCTGTTGTTATTTTCTACATATTTCTGGACAGGATCCATAAAATGAATACGAGCAATGGAATGTAGAGGTAGTGGTGTTCTAAGATAATACCTACAAAGTATTGAAAGATCCAGGCATCTTTCCTAGCATATCACATGCATTAAAGAAATTTAACTCTCCCAAGATCCCAAGGTACCTTCATTGACCTCATTTTTTTACAAGTGAAAATGATGAGATGTTTCACTATGGGAGATTGAGAAATCCTCTACTACCTACATCTCTGCATGCTTCAGTTGAAACCGTTCTGGGATCATTTCCCTCTGTAAGACAATTCATAGTGTTCGATGCAATTTTGGAGTCCACTAGCATTGCAGGAAGACAAAGGTTCATTCCTTCCTCACTGGATTCCCTCCAGGGGGCTCTCTAAAATCTGCAAAAGCTGCCCTGGCTCTCCCTATTTGTGTTAAGATTTGAATTCACTGTTTTGAACCACTAAAATATTTTCCTTTTCATCTCATGGCTTCTCTCAGGCTCACTTGCCTTCCTCTACAATTACACAAGTATAAAAGAAGTTGAAGAGGTTTACAATGGCTGTTGTTGGTGCTACAAAAGATAACTTCTTCCCCTATCCAGTTCTTACAAGTGTTAAGTGTTGTCTCTTCCTAGATTGTAAGTTCATCAGGTTGAGAGATCATAACAGCAGATTCCTTGGATTGCCTGGGCCTGGAATTGGGATATTTGCTGCTGAAGCAGTAGCCCTGAGCCAACAGTGAAGAGTTTTAGAGCTTTGTAGGTTCTAGGTCTATGTAAATTTACTTTCATATCACCAGCACTGGCAAAATGCTTGATGCCTAGGAAATGCTGAATAAGAATGAGTTGGAAAATGAATGGCTGCTGGGCTCAGTTTCAGAGCCCATGGGTAGAAAGGCTTACGTCCAGCAGAAGGCTTTTCAGACAGATGGAAGAACATTTGTGAAGTGGGTTACATGCCATATGATGATATTTTGCTTAGTGATGAGCTACTTCTACTGCTATTGTCTCATAACCTTATAATTGAGCTAAAAATGTTTTTTATCACCTTGTGACATCATACTTGCCCTAGCACTGCAATGCAGTACACTGTGTGTTTGTGGGGATGTTGGTAAAAACAAATTTGGGAAGCCAATCAGATAAAAGTACATTACTTTTATGTATAGTAAATGATACTCAGCAATGATATAATGGCCCTGCTAAAGGTTTCCTTAATATCATTATCTTGGAATATAACATTCTTCATATAATAATTATTACTGAAAAGCTGCTGGGCTACTTGGTGGCATCCTGGGTATCTGATGTGCACCAAGTTCACTGGTTGTACCAAGAAGTTGTGCTGAGTGAGTGGCATAACCCAACAAGATGTGTGCCAAACATACTCAATGATGTTTGCCTGATGTCAGAGTCTACCAATGATACTGTGTTTAGAATAGCTTCCTGCCTTTGAACTATACACAACTATATATGATATGCAAACAGGAAGTCCATGCATTTGAGGAGTAAATGGAGTCAATGCAAAGTCATGCTGTGTGTGGGTAAGGTAAGGGTATATGATGCAGATCACTAAGGTGTTGTGTTTTATGTGAATTAGATGAATTGCCTCTTGTTATGAGAAGCAAAAGCTAAAGAATTCAAAGCAAGATCTCAGTACAGTTATACTACTCATTGATAGTTATATGGGCAGGATGGAGCAGTCATACACAGAAAAGAGTGAGAAGAATAAATAGATGAAGGAAGATGGACCAGGTCAGAAACTATCATAGCTGTACAGCAAGAGATTTTGAATACATTTATTAGAATGGTAAAGATGATAGAAAAGAGGAAATGAAAGGGAATGGTAGTTAGGAAACTGAGAGTCAGTAAAATTAACAAGCCTGTCCATGTACTAACCAGCTTGGGAAGAACATAGGGAGAAATGTGGAGTTACTCCTAGATATATCTCCTCTCCTTCCCTTCCCTTCCCCTCCCCTCCCCTCCCCTCCCCTCCCCTCCCCTCCTCTCCTATTCTCTCCTTTTTTCTCAACTCTTTGCCCTACTGCTCCTGTATCTCATCCCCACTCATGACTGTGTGTATGCGGTTTTCCATTTATTAAAGAGTAAACAAGAGAAGAAGGCTGGAAGGAAACTTGAGTTTTCACCTGTGAGCAACTGTTGAAGTTGGCATTGAAAATACAGCCTTCAGATTAAGAAGGATCCCAAGTTGAGCCTGTCACTGAACCTCTTTTCCCTCAGGCTCTTCTCCATTTTTGTTTCTGAAGTTCTTTTAGACAGGAACAATTAAGGATCAGGGTTTTTCACTGTGGGATGGCAATCCTATCCCCTCCACTTGATGCCCTGTCTTTCTACTAGGGGCGAACTCCACAAGTTTCCTTTCCCCACTGTTGGGCATTTCATCTAAAGTTCCTCCCTTTGAGTCCTGAGAGTCTCTTACCTCCCAGGTCTCTGGTACTTTCCAGAGAGACCCCTCCAGGGTAGTTGCACATTTCCATTCATTCTGCTGGCCCTTAGCGCTTCTTTTCTGCCTTCTCTTCCCTTAAACTTGGTCATGTTTCCCTTTCCCCCTTCTCTCCCCTCTCCTACCCATGTCCCTCCCTTCCTCTGCCTTCTGTGATTGTTTTTTTCTCCTTTCAAGTGGGATTGAAGAAGCATCCTCACTTGTGCTCCACGACCTGATATTGTTACTGATGATGGTATGGTGTGCTTACAGCCTAGCATGGCTGTCCTCCAAGACAACCAACAAGCAACTGACTGAGACACAGAAACTAACATCCAGATATTGGACTGAAGTCTAAGACCCCTGTGGTTGAATTAGGGAAAGACTGGAAGAAGATGACGAAGAGGGTGGCCCCATAGGAAGACCAGCAGTTTCAACTAACCTTGACCCCTGAGATCTCTCAGACATTGAACCACCAACCAAGCAACAAACATGAACTGATCTGAGGCCCCATGACACATACATAGCAGAGGACTGCCTGGTCTGGCCTCAGTGGAAGAATATGCACCTAAATCTCTAGAGACTTGAGGCCCCAGGGAGTGGGGAGTCCTGGAGGTGGGGAGGGAGCATCCTCTTGAAGACAGGGAAGAGAAATGGGATGAGGAACTGTGGGAGGGCAAACTGAGAGGAGAGCAATGACTGGACTATAAAAAATGAAAGTAATTAATTAATTAATTAAAATTGTGAAGAAGAAGAAGAAGAAAAAGAAGGCCAATGGACTAAGTGCAATTATCAAACGGAAAGATGTTATTATCAATGTCAAATATTTCCCCTAAAGTAAAAATAGCGACTATTACTGAGTTTCCTAACTATTTATATATTTATTTTTAGGTTAAGAAACTTAAGTTTGTGTGTGTGTGTGTGTGTGTGTGTGTGTGTGTGTGTGTGTTTGTGTGTATATGTATGCATGTGTGTCTGTGTGTCTGTCTATGTCTACATATATTTGCATATGGAGGTAAGTTCACATGGGGCAAGTGTCTATGGAGGGTGGAAGAGGGTATAGGGTCTTCTGAAGCGGTGTATACATAGTTTTGAGCCTCTTGATATGGGTATTATAAATTGTACTTAGGTCATCTACAAGAGTAGTGCAAGGTCTTAACCACTAAACCCTCTCTCCAGCAACAAATTTTATATTTTTTAAAAGTGAGACGCTCATGTGCATCCTCAGTATGCCCTATTTACAAACAAACAATTTACAAATAAACTTTAATGCAGATGGATCCATCCATTAATAATTATAAGCATGGGGCATTTCTGAAAGTTCATTTTGTGCTTTGGTCTTCTAGTTTATCACATAGCAGTTGCCATCTAACATGCAGAGAGGATGACATTGGTTGTAAATGTAAGACATTTCGAAGACTGGCCATCAAGATAACAAATCATCTGTCATTATGTCAAGTTTTAAAAATTATTTGTACAAATGTGTGCACCTGTGTCCATGCACAAGGAATCCATAGACCACTTCATTTCTCCATCTGCATTTGGAGAAATCCTCTACAACTTCCTCTCTGACATCCCGAAGATCCTGGACCTCTGTGTGCTCTTTGGAAAAGGAAACTCACCACTGCTCCAGAAAATGATAGAGCAGCTCTCTTTTCAGTCCTTGAATAGAAGGCACAAGGGTAGCATCCACTTCCAGTACCACAAAGACTCTGTGGCAAAGCAATTACTTGTAACAATGGTGAGGAAGGAAAGATGGAGATGCCCCATGGAGATGCCCCATGGAGACAAGCATGGTCCTCTCTCTCTCTCTCCTATTTAATCAACTGGCAAGATTGGTGTTGGCTATCAGCAATCAGCTTCTGAAAGCAGGGCTCCTCAGTCTCAAGCTTTTTTGCACATCAGGAGAAAATGAGGCCCTGCATCCTTCATAGGTTGGTGATGTGTGTGGCTGTGCCTCCTGTTTACCCTGGCTCGCCAGGGAAGAGGGAGCGCAAGGATGCCCTTCTTCTTCCTTAACTCTATAAAATTCTAAGATAAATAGGCCTACCTTAAAATAAAAAGAGAGAGAGAGAGAGAGAGAATTTTGGATCCTTTGGAGCTTGAGTTACATACATCCATGATCTTCCTGACATGGCTTCTGGGATTTGAACTCTGGTCCTCATGATAGTACAACAAAGGTTCTTAACCTCTGAGCCATCTCTCCAGCCCCTATATCTATGAAAAGAATATAGCTTTTAATCTGCTTACTAGCTTTCTTTCTTTTATATTATTATTCTGTAGTGTTCACTAAATTTTCACTTAATGAAAATTATGTTTCTACCCCGTTGATTAAAAACTATATTCCAAAACTGTATTCACCACTGAAAGTAAAAAGTAAAGGAGGAAACAGGAAAAGTGAAAAGTCAGCTCCACAAACAAGAGTTCACTCCCTAAGAAGCCTGCTGGCCTGAACTAGCACTAGCAGCTAAAAGAGAGAATTCACTTCATGTCAGCCATTTCATGTGGAAGTTTATGAAAGAAGCTACCTGAAGAGTTGAGCTGCCTTTTGCTCTTCTGTCTGCACATTAATAATTCTTCTAACCTTTACTGTTTTATTGATCAACCTCTAGGTGAGGTTCCCATTGCCCATCATGGGAAAATCCTTACAATACCTCTCTCTGTTCTCCCATCTTCTGGGTGTTCTGTTAAGGCCTTAACATTGTTTCTGGGATTAAACAGGGGGGAATTTACACCTTTAACACAAATCCTTTCTCTTTGTTTCTTAAGGAGACAGAAAAAAATCCAAATGACTGTCATCCTTTATCAGAAGTGCTTGGAAAAAAAATATTTTCTTGAGGTCTGAGAGTGAGGGCAAAGAGAATTTTGTCGCAGCACTGGAATGCTAACCAACTCTGCTGTCACTTTCTCAAAGAGGCTCTGTGGAATGGAGAAAAAAAAAGTTGTTATGATAACCTTTAGAAAGTCAAGTGATTGATGTGCAGACATTCTGAGATAAAATATAACCCCTAAAATATAGGATGTGGGAAAGCAATTTTAAATTATATGGTGAGGATGGAAACAAAATTAGCATTCTTTTAGAGTCCTTGATTTATCTCCAGCAGCCGGCTGCTCCTTCTGGAAACTGGGGAATACCTCTCATTGCCTGAATTTTACTGATGCTTTCGTATGCTGTGTTTCCTGCCTTGAGCATTTTAGCAGGTTTAAATGTAAACAGCATGCCTAACCCACCAGGTAACTATATATCCCAACAGCACAGATGGAGAAGCAGCAATATGGGAACTAACTGGATTGCAGTGGAGTCTTAGGCACTGTGAGGAATGGGAATGGGAACTCTGAGTGGTTTTCTAGGTTAAAAACAAATACTTTATCTCTGAAAGTTGGAATTGTTTCTGCTTCCTCAGCATTTGGTGTTCTGGAAATAGAAGCCTTGGGTTTATTAAGGCTTCTCTCACTTTCGGTCTTCCTGATTTGAATGTGATTGTAACCCCCTTTCTGTGGGTGAGGCTTTGTGGCCCAATATGGGCACTTGGTATAGTCTATTTCTCTGATCCTTCTGTGTTTGTAGAATGAGGAATCCCAGAACAATTTTAACTGTGACTTGAATTCTTTTAAGCATCTATTGGTAAGTGGATTCTTAAAAAAAAATACAAATCTAGATAAAACCAATTAGAATCATAAAAACCAAACAAACAGGAGTAAGGTGCAAGGTTGTATATCTAGTTCCTGTATCCAGCTGTGCCTGAAGAGAGACTCCTGGAGCTTTTGGTTTCGTGAGTCATATACATGAGGCATTCTTTCTAGTAAAATGGAGGTTCTTTCATCAGTGCAATGAAGCAACGCTACCATAAGGGTATTAGGGCTTTTATAACTTGATCCTTGGAGACAGAGTATTTCATATGTCCCTTTGCAAATTGTATGTGTCCATGATGTCTGGATGTATAAGTGTGAATGCATATTTTCATGTGGGAAGGGCATATGCACACGTCATGGTGTACGTGTGAACAGAGACAACCTTAATATGTTGGACCTTGTCTTTCCACATTGTTTGAGATTTATCCCAGATTACCCATCCTGAAAATCCCCATCAATACTCCTGGCTCAGGCCCATAGCTCTCTGTTGGAGGAACTAGAATAATAGACACCTGAACCATTGTATCAGGCTTTTATGTGGGTTCTGGGAATCCAAACTGAAGTCTTAAGGATTTGGGCAATAAGCACTTTTCCTCACTGAGTCATTGGCCCAGTTCCATAACATAATTAGTATTTTAAAAAATACATTTTCCATTTCAAATTTGACTTTATATGTATGGGATTTTTGGCCTGCATGTGTATATACCATGTATATGCAGTGTCAATGGTGGTTAGAGGAGTGTGCTAGAGTCCTCTAAGACATGATTTGCAGATGGTTATAAGCCATATCATAACATAATAATTAATAAAAGTTTCTGTAACCTAGAATCAAAATTTATTCAGGAAGAGAAATTAAGAGGGCAGTGTTGGAAGTAGTGAAATAAAATATTATCAATTTTGAAAGATGCAGAGACATCTCAAGTGCATTTTTTATATATATGTGTAGTTTTGTGAGCATTGTTAGATGTTTTTCAGAATTAATTCTAAAGCTATTAATCATAATTCTTTTATCCCAGTAATGGAGTACCAATTACTCTGGGTCAGAACTGGGCACACATGCATTTTGTGTCTTTTCCATTTTCTTTTCCTTCCATTCCACAGATGGGATGCACTTGCTTCACTGTGTGTGTGGATTTGGCAGAAATGGTCTAATGTTTATGTTTTAAATGTCAACACTGGACAGGGATAAGAAATGACATACAGTTGTGTCTCCGAGACATGCCTTCCCACTCAGTGGACATTGTTTCTAGATTGTCCATCAATGCCTCCTCACAAAACAGAAGTCAGATGGAGAGTGTATGTCAGTCATTAATCCCTGCCAAGTTCAAGGCTTATTAGGCAAATAACTGACCCTAAGTAGTCTGCTTGTTTGAAAACTGAATTTTTCATCTCAGTCACTGAATGAATTACCAGTCTTCTCTTGTGTAAAAATACCTCCATGTTTATCTCCTGGTGTCTTATCACCCTACCATCTCCTGACTGCAGCCAGAGGAGCATGAGTGGAAAGTTACAAGGGTGGCTAGTATCTCTTCACAATGCTTGCATCAATATCTGACTTGGGATGGTTAGTTTCTATTATGTAGATAAGTGTATTTGATAAGGGGTAAGGAGTGTACTCATCTGTAGGTACAAGGACAAATATATAGTTAGAATATACTTGTTGATTAGAGTTGTCCATAAGACTCACCAAACATCACGTGCTATTGTCATTGCTCTTGTTTGCTCCCCAAAGATAGAAGGTAAATCCCTTCAGATACAGAGT
>JADRCC010556768.1:0-12936 GCA_019843855.1 Hylomyscus alleni | reverse complement strand
TTCTTACTCAACCCAGGACTACCTGACTGGGGAGTGGTACCATTCACAGTAGACCAAGCCCTCCTCCATCAGTTATGAATCAATATAATCCCTCTTTAAATACTCCACAGGCCAGTCTGATTTGGGCAGTCTCTCAGTTAAGACTGCCTTCTCTGGTGACTTTAGGTTGTGATGAGTTGACAGTTAAAGCTAATGAGGGTACTGGATAAGTTTCCTACAATTTCTTGGCTGATATGTACATTATGCTTATGTTGAGAAAAATGTAAAGACACTCAGGAGAAAGTGGCAGCTAATAAGTTGTAAAAAAGAAAAAAGAAAAAAAAAGACAAGAGAAAGATCTCAGTTGCAGGACTAGAGAGATGGCTCAGCTCTTGCAAGCACTTATCCCTCTTCCAGAGGACTCAAGTTCAGTTTCCAGCACTTATGTCAGACAGTTTGCCACCACCTGTAACTCCATCTCCAGGGCATCTCATGATATTATCTGGCCTACGTGGGCACCTGAACATACAAGGCATACAAGTACACAGATGCATATACATACACATAAATAAAATAAGGATATATAGTTTTATAAAACAGAACCAACCAATCAAACAAACAAAAATCTCAGTTGTTTGTTTGTTTTTGTTTTTTTTTGTTTTTTTGAGACAGGGTTTCTCTGTATAGCCCTGGCTGTCCTGGAACTCACTCTGTAGACCAGGCTGGCCTCAAACTCAGAGATCCACCTGCCTCTGCCTCCCAAGTGCTGGGATTAAAGGCGTGTGCCACCACCGCCCGGCCAAAAATCTCATTTGTGACTTTGTTAGAAAATAGGAAGACTTTATTTTTTCAATTACCAATATTTGATTCTATGTCCTTCTTAGCTTTGACTGTCACTTTGAGATCACCTAGAATTATCTGGTCAGAGAATCTGAGTGCAAGAATTTCCTAGATCAGATTGGCCCATTGACAGATTTACAGATGGGATTTCTTGGTTGTTAATGATGTAGGATGGTCTAGTCCATTGCAGAGGCATCATTCCCTAGGCAGCTGACCTTGAACTGTATAGGGAAGCAAGCCAAGTACAAATCTGTCTGATAGCCAGCAAGCAGTGCCCTTCATGGTTCCTGCCATACTACTTTGGTATGAAGTGAGTTTCTTGTGAAGAGATAATGCTGTGTGCAATAGCAAGCTGGCCAGTCTTCAAGGTCCTGACTTGACTACACCCAGTTATTGACTGTGGCCTGGAATTGTTTGCCAAGTAAACCTTTTCTCCCTCAAAGGGTATTTTATAACAGCATAGAAATGGAACTAGAATGTCCTGAGACTAAAATACAAATCAAATAGGCATACCCTACTAAAGTATAAAATAAAACATCGATATGCTCAAAGTAATTAGCCAGCCATGAAGTCCTTCATTAGACAGAAAGAGCAACTTATCAATGGAAGCAGCAGAATTTTGTTTCTGCATTGTAACACCCACAAGGTTTAGTCAGCACACAATAAACAATTACTGGACATGGAGAGAACAATGAAAGTCAATCTACAGTTGAGAGAAAAATCAATCAATAGATGAAGACCAAAGATAGCCTCAGTGTTGTAATCAACCAACAAGGGCTTTCGGGAAGTAAGTATACAATCAATGACATAAAGTAAAAGATGAATGGAACTGAGTAGAATGGGAACATTTATAGAGAAAAGAAAGTACTAAAATTAACATTTAAGGCCTAGAACTTAAAAAATCCATCAGTTTCATACAAAATCAGTTTTATTGAAAGAACTGAGTAACACAGTAGGCACAGTAAAAGAAAGTTATGGTGACTTTGAAAGGGGATGTAAGATTGGAAGAAACTTGAAGAAAATTCTTCAGTATATATATTATGATATACATAATTAAGGTCGTAGAAGAGAATAGAGATTAAAGGCTTGAGAAACTATTTGGAAGAAATTGCTGGTTATAGAAGATTGTCATGAATTCAAGATCAGCCCAGTGCCACATTGTGAGACACAGTATCAAAAAACAACAAGTACTTTAATAAAAATTAAATGGAAAGAAACTTGTGAGTATATCACTATTGTTATGCTGTGGGAAACAAAGATAAAGATGGTTCCAAAGCATCCAAAGAGAAGCAATATTATACACAAAACAATGAAAGTCAAGAGATGATGGAACTGTCTACCTGAAGTTCTAGACCTACTAAAATTATTCTACAAATAGGAAAACAAAATAAAGATATCCCACATTAAGAAAACATTGAATCATGGTCAGCAGATTTGAATGAGCAAAAAAATTTTTGTGCCAATTGTGAGTTAACTAATTTCATATTGTGTCTCCTTTTAGCTCATGGTTTTTAAGGGTTTTGAGTCTACCATTGCAGACAAAGTCACACTTGGACCCTGCTACTATTAGAAATAGTAATGTGCTATGACAGGTGTTTTCATGATGAGAAACCAGGGAGCAGAGGAACCAGGCTGCAGTCAGTATTAGGTATACCCTTCAAATTCCCCCCACTGAGCTATTTCCACCACTCAAACATCCACTTCCTAAGGTCTCTGTAAGTCTTCCAGATAGCATAGCTAAGTAAGGATTGGGTGTACAAAATACAAACTTTTGCAGGGATGAGCATCTCAGATTCACATTGTACCAGGTTGGAAGTAAAAACAACAACAACAACAACAACAAAAAAAAAAAAACAAACCAGAAACAGTATCAGATCTGTGTAAAGGAACAAAGAACATCCTACACGACAAATACAGTTAGTGTTTGGCCATTGTTGAGTATGGATTTGGGAATTCTTTTGCTCCATAAAGCTAACCTGAAATTGTAAAACTTCTGTGAAAGCAAGTTGTGGAAAATGTTTCAGGTGCATGATGCACGTGTTCCTCAGTGAATAGCCACTTTTGTTGTTGTCATTCTTGAGACAAAATACTTGACAGATGCAATGAAAGAGTGGAAGGGTTTAGTTTGGCTCACAGTTCAAGGGTTCAGTCCATCATGGTGGGAAAGGCACAGGCAGCAAGGGCATGTGGAAGTTTACCACATTTCCTCCACTTTCAGGAAACAGAGAGATGACTGCTGGTACTCAGCTCACTGTCTCTTTTGTACACAGTCCAGGACCCCAGCCTGTGGAATGTTGGCACTCATATTCAGGGTATATCTTCCCATCTCAACTAACCTAATCTAGAACCTCCCTTACAGACATACTAAGAGGTTTGACTCTTGGGTAATTTTTAGATTCTGTCAAGTTGATGATGTCAACAGTCACACCAAGTGAGATTGAAGAAGACAGCACTGCCTGATTTGTTCGTACTGCAAACAAGTCATAAGATTGTACCAGCAATCTGAGACCAGAGAGTGAACAGAAGTAGGGCTAGTCTAAAAAATCTCCAAGACGGCTCCTAAGTGATATATTTCCTCCAGCAAAGCTCCACATCCTAAAGGTTTGGTAAACTTCTCAAACAGCATGTGTGTGTGTGTGTGTGTGTGTGTGTCTCCGGTGCTCAAACACATGAGCCTGTGGGAGATAGTTCACATTCCTTCAAAACTCAGAAAATAATCATGTGAGGCAAAGGGAGAGACCAGAGGGGGAGAGAAGAAGGGGAGGGGAAAGAGGGCAGGATCAGGTAGAAGGGATACAGGAGAGGATCTCAGAGGGTTAGGAGGGACAACAACAGGGAATCTCTAGAAAGTTCTAGAGACTTCAGATGTGAGAGGCTCCCAGGACTCACTGAGGATGACCTTAGCTGGAATGTCTAACAGTGGAGAGATGTAACCAGAAGAGACCACCTCCACTAGATAGACAGGACCCCAGTAGAAGGATGAGGCTACCCACCTACCTTTAAAAATTTTGACCCAGAATTGTTCCTGTCTTGTAAATACAGGAACAAAAATGGACCAGAGGCTGAAGAAAGGCCATCTAGTGACTGTCCCAACTTGGGATTTATCCCATGGGTAGGCATCAAAGTCCTACACTATTACTGATGCCATGTTGGGCTTGCAGACAGGAGCCTAGCATGATTGTCCTCCGAGAGGTTCTACCAGCAGCTATCTGAGACAGATGCAGACACTTACAGCTAACCATTGGACTGAGGTCAGGGACCCCTATGGAAGAGTTGGGGGAAGAATTGAAGGAAGTGAAGCGGATCATAACCTCATGGAAAGAATAACACTATCAACGAACCTGGACCCCTCAGGGCTCCCAGAGACTAAGCCACCAACCAAAGAATATACACAGACTGGTCCATAGTTCCCAACACAAATGTAGCAGAGGCTGCCTTGTCTGACCTCAGTGGGAGAGGATGCACCTAATCCTGTAGAGACTTGATGCCTCAAGGAAGGGGGAGTAAGGTGGAGGAGGGTGGCAGATAGGGATGGGTGAGTAATGGGGGTGGATGGGTGGACAACCTCTCAGAGGCAAAGATGAAGGGGATGAGATGAAGAACTCTGGGAGGAAGGACTGGGAAAAGAGACAACATTTCGAATGTAAATAAGTAAAATAAATTTTAAAAACCTCAACATGCCTATATTAGTACAACTTATCCGAGATGTGGTTTCCTGAGAGAACATACCCACTATGAGAGCTGCATGCAAGTATCACTTATAGTACATTGGCCATGAGTTGAGTGCTTGTATATCAACAATACACGCTCATAGAAATGTATTTAGACATAAATACACCTGAAACAAGATTACGTTTTGGAAATTTTGTGTTCAAAGGCCTATAGGAAGATAGCCTTGTATTTTCTTCAGGAATAGAATTTAATATCATCCACTGATTCAGTCTCCATAAAGACTTTATAGAGAGAGCATTATTGTGAATGATAAGAGATTGTTGTGTTTGGTGTTCTAGTTTCATTTCTCTCACTATCAAATAATAAAGTGATAAAATAAAAAAATGACAAAAATCAAATCAAGAGAGATAGGTGAGTTTTTTTTTTTTCCAGCTCACAATTCCAGGTTAAAAGTCCTCTATCACAGGGACATCACAACAGGAAGGGCTTGAGATGGTGATCATCAGCTGTGCAATTGCATCATGCCTATAGCCAAAGAGCAAAGAGACACGAACACACGTATGCTCAGTTGCTTGTTCATACTCGGCTTGACTTCTCTATCATATACAGTGCAGGACCCGCTAAATGGTGACACCCACACTGGGCTGGGTCTTCCCATATCAATTAACTTCACTGAGACAAGTTCCTATAGATATGCCAACAGGCTGATACAACTTAAAACAATCCCGCATTGAGACTTTCGTCCCAGTTCATTCTAGGTTGTGTCAAGTTGAAAGTTAAAGCTAATTACCACATTTGGCAAAATGAAAATGTCTTACTATTCTCTTCAAATTTATTAAGGACTCATGATTATTAGTGGCTTAAAATGTGAATAGGGGCTTTGTAATGTTTATAGATGTAAAATATATGACAGCAAAAAAACCCAAGTGATGGAGTAGTGATGTAGTTGTTGTATAATTCTAATGCTTCATATGAAGACATGCAAGAGAAAATGTAAGTGTATTGTGATGGTGCATAGTATAATTTTTGGAACACACACTATAAAAAGGTGCATCATGAATAAGTCAGATGGGTTAATGTCTTAAGGTTTCTACTGCTGTGAAAAAACACTAGGACCAAATGTAACTTGGGAGGAAAGAGTTTACTTGATCAAATACTTCCGGGTCACAGTTCATCATGAAGGAAAGTTGGGGCAGAATTTAAGACAGGACCTAGGAGGCAGGAACTGAAGCAGATACCTGATTACTGGCCAACTCCTCATGGCTGCCTCAGCCTGCTTTGTAAAATACAACTTAAACCTTTCTACTTTGGGGTGACACCATCCTACACTATGGAATAAGTCCATCCACATTAATTACTAATGAAGGAAGTGCCCCCATAGGCTTGTGAACCAGCCAGTCTTATAGAAAGATTTTCTTGCTTGTGATTCCTTCTTGATGGCTAACTCTACCTTCTGTCCAGGTGACAAAATAAAAAAAATAAATAAACAAATGAACAGGTAAAACAAAACAAAAGTAATTTTTAAAAAAGCCAGATTTGATATTGCATACCTTTAATCTTAGTATTTGGGAAGGAAAAAAAGGACAAGTAGATCTGTGTGAGTTTGAGGTCAGCCTGACCTACATAAAGAATTCTGGAATCCATGCTACGTAGTGAGATCCTATCTCAAAACAAAACAAAAAGTTCAGGATAACTAAAGTTACAATATAAAAGACATTTTGACTAATTTTAAAATGTTCACAAAGAAAAGATAGAAAAAAAAACAGATTTCAAGCAAAGAGAATGGTAGGCTTAACCTAACCACAATATGATAATAGGATTAACATTACACATAAAAAAATAAACACAGACTCCATGTTGCAGCTCCCACAAAGTCATCACCCTCGATGTGGAAGAGGAGTGATGAAGGTGTTTAAGGGTTACCAGCTTTCCTCAGGAGGAGCACCTCACCTGTACTCTGTAAGTCTATAAGTTGATTTACAAACAAAATTTAAAACAAGAGTTCTAGTCAGATTAAAAAATAAACAAAGAACCTCAGATAATTGGTTACTTTCCCACCAGTGACCAAATATCTACAGAAACATTTTAAGGAAAGCATTCTAATTTCCTGAAAAGTTACTATGAAAAACCACCAAGATCCACCATGATCAAAACCAAGTTAGGGGAAGAAAAGTTTTATTTGGCTTATACTTCCAGGTCACAGTCCATCATTGAAGAAAGTCAAGATAGGAATTGAAGCAAGTAATTAAATCAGAAACTGTAGAAGAAGGCTGCTTGCTCTTGTGCGAGACTGTTCTGAGATGGGAAGAAACATCTACACAGTCCAGATCAGGAATTAAGGACAAAATAAAGATTAAGATTTTAATCTCCAAAGAAACTACTGCAACATGCAGCTCACTGGTTCTCACTTAGGTATCAGCCCTAGACCACCTTCTTAGAGAATGATCCAGTTCACATTGGGTTGAACCATTCTATATCAATTCAAAATTAAGACAGTCTCTCAAGGATAGGCACACAGCTTAATCTGATCTGGACAATTCCTCAATGGAGACTCCATTTGTAGGTTATTCTGGGCGGTTTCAGGCTGCCAATTAAAGCTAACAAGACTAGAAGGAAAGATTTATTTTGGCTCATGGTTTCAGGAGACT
The DNA here is from genome assembly GCA_019843855.1 of Hylomyscus alleni. Classification (NCBI taxonomy): domain Eukaryota; kingdom Metazoa; phylum Chordata; class Mammalia; order Rodentia; family Muridae; genus Hylomyscus; species Hylomyscus alleni. The sequence continues at coordinate 5,797 of JADRCC010556768.1, read as the reverse complement.
GTGGCCCATCACAGTGAGAATGACAGGGCAGAATAACTCTGCCCATGATGATGGAAGCCTGAGGCCACAGTTGTTTGTATAGTATAGCATCATGAAGCAGAGAACAAGCAGAATCAGGACTGAATATATTCTTCAAGTATCCACTTCTACTGACAACTTTTACCATGTAGAACACTGTCATAAGGGTTCCCACAGCCTTTAAAATAAAGATGAGAACTGGGTGTTTAAAATATGAACCCATGGGAGAACTGTACTCAAACTATAAGTGAATTAGCAGCAACAACACAAAGGATGAATAAGTAAATAAATGAGTTAACTATTTCAGAAAAAAAATGATCAAGTGTGGGATGGGGATGTAGCCCAACTGTGATAGTGTTTGCCTTGTATGCACAAGGCCATGAGTTCTATCTTCAGCACCACACAAAACAGATATAGAGTTTCACACGTATACTTCTAACACTCAGAAGTTAAGGCAGAAGAATCAAAAGTCATCTTTGAGTACCTGGTGAGTTTGAGGCCTCTTGGGGCTACATAAGAGACTATTTTAAAAATTATGCAATGGGTTAAGTAAAATTCTTGTCATTGCTAGAAACACATAAGGAATCATGGCTTCCATGTTCAATTCAAATTGTTTATTGGTCTAATCTCACTCTTGGCTCTTAGGATGAGAATGTCAATCAGGTGTAGTATTTGAAATGGTTTCTCTAGGTGTACAATGACTGTGTAAAACACAGCCACATTACCTAAATATGCTAGTGTGAGGCCTGGTCTATAGTTTCACTTGAATTTTTTAAGGGAAAACAGACTTTTTTCTTATATGTTTCAGATGTGATCAGATATAAATGTAGGTTCGATGCCTGTTTGATGGCTATGAGCATCAAAAAGCCAGAACTAAAAAATGGGTTTTTGAAAAGTTTCAATACATTTCTTACTCATTTATTTCAGTATGTATGTGTGTCTCTCTGTGTGTAAATAACTTAAAAGAACCATTTTTCTCTTTCTTCCATGTAGGTCCCAGAGATCAGATTTAAATCCTCAGACTTGGTGGCCAGTATCTTTCCCCACAGAGACACCTAGTTGTGTCTCCCGAATATGAGTTAGATAGCATGATTTTTAGCCACTGGATCTAAACATGCTTGGTATTTTATGAGTTGTCTTTCTAGTTATTCAAGCAGAAAGACATCTCTATATATCAACATCATATATATATGTATACACACACACAAAACATGTGTGTGTGTGTGTATGTATGTATGTATGTATGTATATGATTTGTTTCTATTATTTGCAGCTGGTAGACATACAGCAAACAAATCACTTTCCAAACGATCAAAATCAATTGAAATACAACACAACCATTGAATGAGCTTGTTTATAAATCCGAGCCCACTTCATTCATCCATGAGAAATCCTTGCAAACTCATAAACTGCAAATTATTACAGAGAACTGGCTTCAATGTTTGCAATTGATGGATATCCCTCATAAAACTCTTTGCCCTCCAGTTTTCACATAACATTATGAAGCCCCTAGAGAATATGCTCAAAACCAGCCTATTTCCTTCTAGTTGTTGTCCTTAGTGGTATCTTTTTAATTATGTCAAACCATATATATTATGTGTGTGTGTGTGTGTGTGTGTGTGTGTGTGTGTGTGTTTGTATCCTCATGAGTGCAGGTACCCCCCAGAGGCCTGGAGAAGGCATTGATTCCCCTGGAGCTGGAATTAGAGGTGTCTTTGAGTCACCCAACATGGATTCTGGGAATCAACCTCTAGTCCTCTGCAAGAACAGTAACATTTTTAATCACTGAGCCATCCATTTACCCACTGACTACTGTCCTTAGAAAGAGCTATTATCCTAGACTGTGCAATGTCTATATCTTTAGGTCTATATGTAGTGATCTTTATCACTTTCTTTTTCTCTTCTTGGGAACCATAACTACTTACATACATAGAAACTAAAGCACGGTTCATTTCAAATAGATCCTCATTTGCTTGTCATTGATCTTTTGAGAAATTTGACAAGATTAAGAATTTACATGACAATAATAATCTTTTAAGCTTCAAATGTTATTTTTCAGAAAATGGATTTTTCTCATTTGTCTTATTTTTTAATGAAATATGTATTTTTAGGACTACAAAATGAGTGCCTATGCTTTATAGTCTTCTGTGGAGCTCATATTTTGTGTAATGGAAAAATATGGTTTTTACAAATGTTCATTATCATAGAGACAGATAAGACATATAAAGTCCCCTGATTAATAAGTTAACACCAATGAAGATTTATGTTGTTTAACATTCACTCTGCACTTTATTCAAGAAAGAGTCTTAGAGCTTGGGATAGACAGGAGTGCTTGCCTAGAATCCCTCAATGAGGGGTGGGAGGCATGGATCTGCAAGAAAGTCCTTGCCTAATATCTATGAGTTATTGGGGGTGTTATTCAGGAATATAATGACTGGTTTAGTGAGGATCTGTAGGTATTTCTAGTGGTGGAGTGCCCTAGTGAAAAGCTGGAGTCATAATCAATGGTTGAGAACTTGCCTAGAAGTCATTAGTGAGAAGTTGTTGACATGACACAGTGGTACACTGTCTGTCTTTAATGGGCAAGGTTCTAAGTTCCACACACAGCACTACAACAAAAGGACAAAAAGAAATGTAGGCAAGGAGGGAGATAGAAAGGGAAGTAGAAAGAGAGAGAGAGAGAAGAGAGAGAGAGAGAGAGAGAGAGAGAGAGAGAGAGAGAGAGAGAGAGAGAGAGACTATATTAGGTTTTTCAGGTGAAAATAAAATAGCTCCATGCTATTCATTTATTCACCCACAACATTAAATTCTCAACAAATATTTGTTGGTTAGATTGAATATAAATGGAACACAATTGCTCACAGAGTATGATGGGAAATTACACTTCATACCCCACAAATCTAAACAAGGGCATTTTAGAGAGAGGACTAGGGACTCTCAGAAGAAGGCATTCAGCTGGGTGGAAGTATGGAGTATGAGCAGGACTTGGTCCAAGGTGGAGGCCGATTAAAAACTTGGTGGGGGAAAATGTAAGGAACTGGTCAGTCTTGGTTATTTGTTACCATCCCAAAGATGAAAACCTGCTTCCCCTTTGTTAATGTAAATGACTGTTTCGAGAATGTCACTGGGAAGAAGTAAACAATATCTACCCCAGACTTATAAGATCCCAAAGGCAAGTTCTACCACCATTCATCCTGGAGAACCAAGGTGTTTATTGAGCTTACTTATAGAACATGGATCAAGGTTTACCAACAAGTGTGGGGGATTCTATAGCAGCCATACTAGAAAGTTTCCATCCAGCAAGGTTAGTGACTTTCCTAGAGTCACATAGATGGGACCCCTCTCAATCAATTTCCCTAGCCTCTCTAGCACTTCTTGAGACCCATGGCTACCTGAAATTGGGGCATAGGTGCATACAAATGGCTACAAGGTATTCCGATAGTCTCAGTCAAGGTTCCAATGACCTGCCCAACCCATCCTTCTGATAGAGAAAACTAACAGTCAACAAACCTTGTGACATGCTCTACGAGCAGTCACTGCTAATCTGATGAAGATAGAAGATGCTTTGCTCAGAGGACCACACTGGACAACAATGCCTTATGTTGGCTCAGTCCTGGTCCTGAGTGTGGGGTGTGCAACTGAAGAGAAAGAAGAAGGAACTCATTGTAACCAGAGACATAGAAACAGGTGTCAAGAGAGGAGAAAGTCAATCCTTTTAAGATTACAGCAAAAAAAATGAGGGATGGGGATGAGGATGTGGAAGATGAGATTAGGCAAGTGAGCTGCTGACAGAATGCAAAGAGACTAATGTGCTTTACTGGAGATCTTTGATTAGATACAATAGACAAAGGGCAAAAAGAGAACATTCAAGGTCAATGCTGTTTTGAAAGGGTCATTTTGATAAATCACTATGGAAAATGGCTTATAAGGGATTCCTGAGGCTGGAATGATCCATAGCAGCTGCAGAAATTGTTTAAGAAATAGTGTCTTGGAAGAGGCCATGTGTCACTCACTGGTGTCTAGGCTGGCTAGGGGACAATGCTTGTAATACAACTAAGGACAACCCGAGTTAGATTAATTAAAAGTGGTCCATATACACAATAGGATTTCATTAAGCCGTAAGAAAAATGGATCCATGCCACATTTTTTTTTTCTTGTATTAAAATCCCAGATTTGTGTGTGTGTGTGTGTGTGTGTGTGTGTGTTTGGAGCAAGCGTAAAGAAACAAAGAAGGTGAAATAAGTAAGTTCACAGAATACAAGTGAGAAGGGAGTGAACAAAATGACGTCAGCAAGGGGTGGGGGAAGGGAGCAGGAAAGATCATCCAAGTCAAGGCGTGCCGGATCCAGATCTCACACACAACAGCGCTCTTTTTGTTTGTTTGTTTTGTTTTGTTTTTTGAGACAGGGTTTCTCTGTGTAGCCCTGGCTGTCCTGGTACTCACTCTGTAGACTAGGCTGGCCTCGAACTCACAAATCCACCTGCCTCTGTCTCCCAAGTGCTGGGTTTAAAGGCGCGCGCCACCACCAGGCCAGATAGAACAAGAGGCAAAAATAAGGGGTCTGAAGAGATGGCTCAGCAGTTAACTGCACTTACCGATTTCATGGAAAACCGGAGTTTGGTCCCCAGCACCCAAGGCACCTAACAGCTGTGCTGATTGTTACTGTCAGCCCCAGGGAATTTGATGTCCTTATTGACCTTTATAGGTGCTCCTGTGCACATACCTACCTCTCCCAAGATGCATATACACATAATTGAAATATAAAAATGAATTGTAATAAGAGAAACCTTTCTTTAAATTTAAGGAAAGAATGCAAGGAAGAAATCAATAAGTCAACAGTGTTTAGTTTAAAACATTAGAATGCCTGAGTTCAGGCAGTCTTGTTCTTTTATTCGTAAAAATACAGTTGAGCAGTTCTTCAGCATTCTGGTTGTACAGCACTAAGAGCTAGCATTAATCTCTTCTCCACATTTTCACAGGTGGCCACTAGGACTGGAAGGGGAAATATGATCTCATCAGGGAGTTGAACCAATTTAGATCAGGAAACATACCCCCCCCCCCAGGAGAACACACACACACCTCGATATATATGTATGGGTGCTCTCTCTCTCTCTCTCTCTCTCTCTCTCTCTCTCTCTCTCTTTCTCTGTCTCTCTCTCTCTGTGTATGTGTACATGTGTGTCTATATCTAATCTGTATATTTCCAGTTTTGCTTTAAAACAAAAGGCTAACTTGTCTCTGTGAGCCTAGTGCCAATATGGGCACAAGATGACAATTGTCTAGTTTTGAAAATTCATATAAAGCATCCCCAGGGATTTACCATTTTCTACAACATTTATTTGAAAAAAAATCAAGAATTCTTGTCTAATCTCCTAGGGCTCTGCTAAAGAAAATGTGATATATCTGGAAACAGCAGCTAAGGTCCATACTATAGACCATTTGACCAGGACAATCAAATTTCACCGTTGGTGTTTGTCCTCAAGATTACCTGTTTTGATTCATCAATGGACATCTACATGATTATTTCTGTTTGTATGGATATTTACATTCATTTCTTTATTTTCTTTTTAAGATTATAATTTACATTTCTCTCTTGCCTTTTCTCCCTCCAAACTCCCCAGTCTCCTTCATTAGGGCTCTCTCTCTTTATGTTTTTTTACTAGTTGTTATTATATGCATACATGTATTATGCATATATGTACATATTCCTAAATATACCCTCTTCAATCTGTACAGTGATACCAGTATGTATATTTTCAGGATTGACTCTTTGATACT
>JADRCC010556767.1:10000-11129 GCA_019843855.1 Hylomyscus alleni | reverse complement strand
TAAGTGTTTGATATACCCCGAATTTTGAAAACAAAACCAAACAGTGAAAACAATATTCTATAATTAATTAGCACAAAGGCTTCTTCCCTGGGCCTAGCCGTCCTGGTGAGAGCTGGATTGCCGCTCACAGAGAGTTAATGCTTATGCTGTGGCAGGTGTGATTTTCTGGAAGCCTCACATCACAAACACAAAATCAAACGTGAATCCTCAGGAAAATTCCTGATTTTGCTCAAACACAAACTTTTTCCCCCCAATCTCCTAAAAGCCTTCGGAGTGGCTAGCAGGGGGAGGCAGGGACAGTAGTGCACCATAATTAACACCCAATCGCCGTTAACATCTCACTTGGGTTGGTGTAAAGAGAGGTCACCGAACTTTTAATTTCTCACACGCATGCCAGTGGTAAAGAGTCCCAGCATTCCCGTTAATGACACCATCTGGCGAGTCCCCTAACTGTGTAGCCTCCAGCTTCCAAACAAGATGTAATGGCAGCAACACATGAAACCCACTGACATTTACAGTAAGGAAATTTATTATCAGCCACTGGTTTCATATAAATGTGTTTGCGTGACTGCCGGGGCTTTAAAATCATCGCCTTTGCCAGGCAAGCAAAGGAAGGTGCAATAAATAATGGATATTAAGCCATGCATGTACTACCCAATCATTAAACATTTATCGTGCAGGCACAATAGCATCTTGAGCAACAGTTACCACTTGAAAAATTAATGCCACTTTTGAGGGTTGAATGGGAGCCATTCAGTCTAAGTGTTAACAGTTTTTGTTTCAGTATAGAATATAAGGATTCCCCAAAATTTCTACTTTTTAGGTCTGTATATGTAAATAGCTCTTTAAAAACAATTTTTGTCTGGAAGAACAATTACTTTATGCTCTTTTGTTAAATAGTAAACATTGTAGCTGAAATGTTTTGTGAAAAGAAAATAATTGTTTAAACCTTTTCTCAATACCATAAATGGCAGAAGAAAGGTTCTTTGGGGATTAAATGGTATGCTTCCCTTTAAAAACCTTAATGAATTCATCAGTTATGGTTGCAATTAAACGACTTTAATTTTGGATTAAGGAAACAAAATATAAAGTCAAAGCAACAAAATCTCTTGAGTAACTGAGCTGCAAT
>JADRCC010556767.1:0-5000 GCA_019843855.1 Hylomyscus alleni | reverse complement strand
TGAAATAGCAACAAAAAGAATTTTGTGTTTGGGGGTCACCACAACATGAGGAACTATACTAAAGGGTCACGGGGTTAGGAAGGTTGGGAATCATTGAGTTAGAGGAAAATAGGAAAAGCAGAAGACTTCCCATGATGTGCACCTGCCCTGAAAAATCTGTTTGACAAAGGGTGAGTGTATTCTCTGTACAGTGATCATTTACTTAGATAAAGCATCATATCAGTACAATTAATTAGCCTTCAAAGTCAGGAATTACAAGTTTTCATTTTTAATCATAAAATGTTTTTTTTTCATTTAGAGACAGTAGCTTCATCTTTAATCTATTAATATCATTGCCCACAATTTATTCAAAAGAAATCCTCTCAAATGTTTTTGAACATAGTAGCATTGTCGATAAAAATAGAGAGAGATTAAGAGCTTAAGTGACCAGTATAAGGGAACTGGGTTCAAAGATAAGCCATAGGCTCTGTGTCAGTATAGCATCTCGGAGATGTCAAATAAGGCCACTGAAGCTTGAGGACAATAGCTCACTCCCCAAACCGCCCCCGCCCCCTCCTATCACAGTCAGGGCTGGGAAGGGAGCTGGTGATAGATAGTAGGTGAGGCTAATGTGTGAGGCTCTGAGTCCCATCACTCACCTGGAGTGACAGAGAATGCAAGTAGTTACAATACTTGGGAGGAGGGAAGGAAGCTGAGGCAGGAGGATTGCCATGAGTGGGAGCCTAGTCTGGGTTATATAGTGAGATCCAGGCCAGCTTTAGCTACAGTGTGATATACTGCCCCCATTTAAAAAAAAAATCAAATCAAAACAACAACAACAACAACAAAAACCAAACAAATAAACTAAAAACAGAAAAAGAAGAGGGATCTCTGCTGTGGACCAGAAGCACTTGAAGCTCTCGCTCAACCTAACACTGTCAGAAGATTGGTGCTAGAGACATACTCAGCAGCTCAGAACACTCGCTGTTCTCCCAGAGGCTGGGGACACCAGCACCGCGCGGCATCAAATGTCTCTCAAGTGCCTGTAAATCTGGTTTCAGAGATGCCAGTGCCCTCCTCTAGCCTCTGTAGGCAGGTGCACACATGTGACATAGACTTACACACAATTTTTTTTAAAAAAAAATCCTTTTCAAAAAATGTCAGAGGAGGAATATTTAAAAAGATCTTCCTGGATTTCTGGAGAATCCCTTATACTACTGGCTCCTCCTATGTCTGCAGACCTCCAGACTCCATCTTGCAGAGAAGAGATGGGATGGCCCTACCTTTAGCCTCACATTACAGAAAGCCTTCCAGAGCTTTCTCAGGACCCTGTAGTGAAAAGATCCTTTGGTTGGGTATGACAGGCCAGCCTTTATCCTGTACTGGTGAAATATAGGAGGATGAGCCTTGCTTGATTTAGGTCCTTCCTTGTAGGAGCAGAGATAGCTTGGGTGCCAGCAGACTGACTGCCTGGGAATATGTGTGTGCTGGCCTCAGCACTGAGGTGGGGGAGGGGTTTCTGAAGAAACCCACTAGCACACCACAGGGAGAGGAATCCTACCCACACAGTAGAGCTGTCCTGGGGCAGACTCAGAGGCCTTTACATTCCTTTCTCTCCCTGCCCCATTTTCAGAAGAGTCAGGAATAGTTCTAAATTCCTAAAGAGAAAGAAACTGACAGGCTTCAAATAATGATAATAATAAAACTGCCAGTTAAATGTTAAAGCAGGAGTGGGGAGAGGCCTGGTGAAAGACAGGAGCCTCCTGGTCTCTGGCTTCAGCAGCAGGGCAGGGAGGCTGGCTGACCTTTGCATGGAAATCAAGTTTCTGACATTACATAAGACAAAATTAGAGGTCTTATAGAATTACAATCACGTGTTGTGAATTGAAGTGGCCCACAGAGCTTTAATAAGCTAAAATTGACCAGAAAAGTTATGGACTTGCCCACTCTGTGTCAGGGTACAGAAGAAAACCCAGACACAGTGAGCATGTTCACAATCAACAGGAAACCAGATTGAGCAGCTCTGGGACAGTTCCCATAAGTCCAGAGGGCCCCATGCTCACTTCATTCCCCAAACCCCTCACCTCAGGTTTCCTGCTCAAACTCATGTGATGGTCAGATAATCTGATAAAAGCACAATATGAGGGGTCCAATTGAGAAGGCCACATTCCTTCATCAGGGGCGGGGGCAGCTCCCACCTGTGGAGGACTGTGTCAAACAACTAGGTGACACAGGAAGAGAGCCACAACAGACTGAGGAAAAAGGCGTGTCTCAAAGCATGAAACTGCAGTCAACTGGGGCACTCACTCACGCACGCGCACGCACCCACCCACGCATGCTCACTCGCTCACGCGATGTCCGCTCAACGATGGTGGTGGCTGGGTTTTTGTGCATTTGAGAAGGCGTGCTGTGAGGGAGCGTGAGCACACATGCACATCAAAGCCAGGTGTCAAGCTCAGGTGTTGTTCCTCTGGCACACTTACCTCGTTTTTGTTTATTTGTTTGTTTGTTTGTTTGTTTGTTGGGTTTTCTTGAAACCCGGACTTTTTCCCCACTGGAACCTGGAACTCAAGGATTAGGCTAGACTCCCTGGCCAGAGAACCCCCAGAGATCTGTCTCCCTAAAACTCAGAGTACAAGTGCACACCACCGTACCTGGCTTTAGTATGAGTTCTGAAGATTGAACTTAGATCCTCATGCTTACATGCCTGCACTGTACCGACCATACCAGTCCCTCAGCCCCTAAACACCACAGTATTTACAAAGGCGGCCAGTCCCTCAGCCCCTAAACGCCACAGTATTTACAAAGGTGGCCACCTAGAGACCGTGAGGATTTGGGGCTGCTGTTGTCTATTTCTTCCTTCCACAAACCCGTACTGAGTTTTTGTCACGATGCTTTATTTTTGATAAAGAGGGAAGCTACCCCTTCTCTAGTCAGTATCTGTAGCTCTAATCACCCCCTTTGCCATTTTACTGCACCCAGTATTTTAAAATATCCAAAGCCAAGCCAGCGGTTGGCACTGACAGTCTCTACCTCTCCAAGAGCAAACTCTAAAGAAGCCACTGGGCCACAAAGACCAGCTCTAGCCTGAGAGCCTAATATAGATGCCCTCTCTGCCTCCCTCTTGGGTTCAGATGGATATCTGCAGTCCAGTCTGCCCTAAATGCTGCTTCAGGATCAAAGGAAGCTCATGTCTGGGTGAACAGATCAGGTAACTGAAACTTCATGAGCGGCACAGTCTCCCATGTATGAATGAAGCTCTCTCAGAGTACCAGAAAAAAATGTCAGGTGCACTCCGTATCACTGGCCCTAAGATGAACAGCATTTTACTATTTAGTGGCCAGAATACTAGATCTAATCTAAAACTGAGAGATTGAAAAAATGCAGCAGTATCTGGGAAGACCCAGCAATTCCACTTCCAAGACATACAGAGAAATTAACAGATACACAGACACACACACACACACTCACACACAAAGAGAGACACATACACACAAAGTATGTGAATTTTCATAGCATAGTTATCCACCAAAAGTGGACACAATTCAAATTTTCAACCACTGGAGAAAAATAGAATAGAGCATTATCCATACAATACAATATTTAGCAATAAAGAGGAATAAAGTACAGACACATGCTACCATATGGGTGCTCTGAGAGAGAAAGAAGCTTGTCACAAAGTATCACGTGTTGTATGGAGTATCCCAAACAGGGAAGTTTAAGAGACGGAAGACAGATCTGTGGTTGACAGAGACTCCAAGTAGGAAGCAAGGGTAAGAGAGTAAATACTAAAAATTTAGGCAGTGGTGATGGTTTCAAACTCCATGAAAGTACTAAGCCACTAAACTGTGGCTTGTACCATATTGCAGTGACTGATCTGTTATCTCCTGGGAGATGGGCCTCTGGACATGCCTGTGGGGACTTTCTGGATTAGGTTAACTGAGGTGGAAAGACCTCCCGACTCCAGGTGGTACCATTCCCTTGGCTGGGATACTGGACTAAATAAAAAAGAAAAGGTGAGATGAACGCAGGCACTCATTACAGTTGCTTCTTGGTTGAATATGCAATGTAGCCAGCTGCCTGCAGCTCATCTGGCTATGACTTCCCCTCCATGACAGACGTGTGACCAGAAATAAACTCCTTCCAAGGTTGCCTTGGTCACGGGATTTTATCATAGCAACTGGAAAAATAATCAAGACGTTTGTGTGTGTGTGTGTGTGTGTGTGTGTGTGTGTGTGTGTGTGTGTGTGCACGCACGCATGTGCAAATCTACTTTCTATTTCTTGAACTTAAGCTGATATTTATATCTCAGTAAAGTTTTGTTGAAGTGAAACTGTTTATTCTGCAAAATGATAAGATTTGGCCCTAGTTGGTAATGCTACTGAGACACTGAAAGTCAATTTCACAACTTATTCTCATCATTTTGCCATCGTTTCACAGCCCAACTCCTAAATACCACCCAGCATTTGTCAGTTGTGCCACTAGCTCCTCAAGTAAACCATCAGGCTCTCCTACCATAGTCTAAGGACACTGCTGAGCGCCATTCAATATAGAGCTGAATCTTGAGAAGTTTGCAGTATAACCACCATATGGGATCATATTTTTCTTCTTTCCATAGCAGCTGCCACCACAATTCTGAAAGCCTTGTAACAGCATGCTGACACAACACAGAGAGGATTATAGATACCCTCTATCTATTGATGTCTCAAAGCAGGCCTAGCACACCAGCCTGGTCCAGATATCTGGTTCTCCAAAGCCTCCCTCAGTCAGAGTCAGGCTGGTATGGAATCAACACTAAGAGCAGAAACCGGCTAGAGTTGGGGGGGGGGGAGTCCTGGCAAGTCTGTGGGTCACTTTTTGATTAAGTGGCTGGTGTCAAAGATGTGAGGGATTAAAAAAGTTTAGTGTCAAGCTGTCTACTTTCTCTGTTTGTTAGTTTCCTAGAATGGCCGTAGTGTCAAATTTACACGTTAGTTAATAAACTCTGCAAGTCATGGCTAAGAGTGAGTTTGGGCAATTAG
>JADRCC010556759.1:0-10280 GCA_019843855.1 Hylomyscus alleni | reverse complement strand
ACATATTTAATATTTTACTTTGGACCAAACAGTGAAATGTCAAATATCATACATAAGTTTTATCTAGATTTTTTATAGGCTCCTTTTTTTCCATTTCATACTCCTTACTTTGGTCTAATTTACTTCTTTTATTTTTTTTCATCTTTGCCTTGATATCTACCTTTCTTCAAACCTAAGAAAAAGAAAAGGTTATGGATATCCTCAGTGCTCCATATATTGTTGATGGAAAATTTTAAGTATGACATCAACAGTACTCAATTGACTTAACCATGACCTCCATGCTATGGTTATGCCCGTAAAGGTACAGCATGTTGTATTATATTTTCTTTTTTTTTTCACTCTTTTTTTTATTTTCTAAATAATATTTAATGAACAATCAAAAACAACAAGAACAAACCCCTGTTGTCTCCCCCCTCCCCATGCCTGCCACCCCACCCTCTCCCACTTATCAGCCCTGTCATTCCCCTACACTGGGGCACAGAACCTTCACAAGGCCAAGGGTCTCTCCTCCCATTGATGACCAACTTGGCCATCCTCTACTATACACATGCTGCCAGAACAATCAGTCCCACCATGTATAGTCCTTGGTTGGTGGTTTAGTCCCTGGGAGCTCTGAGGGCATTGGTCAGTCCATATTGTTGTTCGTCCCAAGAGGCTGCAAACCCTTTAACTCCATTGGTTCCCTCTCTAACTCCTTCATTGGGGACCCTGTACTCAGTTCAATGGATGGCTGTGAGCCTCTACCTCTGTATTAGTCAAGTACTGTCAGAATCTCTCAGGAGACAGCTGTATCAGGCTGGAGTGCCCTTCCTTCAGTCTCTGCTCCATAGTTAGTCTCTGCAACTCCTTGCATGGGTATTCTGTTCCCCGTATTATATTTTCTGAAGCAAAATATATCAACTGAGAGTGTTCACTATTATTTTTTGCCCATAAACACTCCTATCCAATAATGTCTATGTGTCCGTTTTTTGTATGGCAGAAATTATGTTAAGAGCTCAAAACTTAATTCCAATTTTGTAGACATTAAATCTTTGTGTTAACAGATAGAAAATGATACAGATACACAAGCATAATTTTATATTGTGATGAATACTATAAGAAAGAAGCTATCTTTTGTGACAGATGACTATGAGTGGAAATAATTTATAATGTGTCCTCTGTTCCAGTCTTATTGGAAGCCATGTTTTTAATTGCAGGCCATAGCTTCAACTTCAATACAAGCAATTCTTTGGGAAATAATGACCTCTCTTTGGCAACTACCGTGTCTATTATCTCTCAGGTCAACTGGTTGACTAATTTTTCTTTCTATTTCAGTGATTCATGAACTTTTCATGTCCTGACTAGGTTTGACTCAATTTATTGTGGAAGTGTATTGAAACATATCTTAATTTGCAGTTCTGAACTTTATAATAGAGCAGCACATTGGTTCTTTTAAATTTTAAAAATGTATTTGTTTTTATTTATATATATGTGCAGTTTGCCAGGATATATGCATGTGTATTTTATGTGCCCATTTACCACAGAGGTGTGAAGAGGATACCCTGGAATTGAGTAATTAACAATTTTAACTCATCATGTGGGTGCTGGTAACTGAACCTGGGTCTTCTACAAATGCACTAGGTGCTTTCTATTGTTAAGCCATTTTAGAACTCCAGTAATTTTATTTAATCTTCTCCTTAAGAACAGGCAAATTATTGTACCTTTAAAAAATTAAAGTAATAATTATCTTATAGATATTAAAAGTACTTGCAATGATGGTGGAATAGGGATTTGAATTTCTGTGTACTGTGGCATTGTTGTCATTATTCTTCAAAACAGTTCTGCAGAAAATCATCATCTTATTGAAAGAGACATTTGAGCATCCCTCTCAAGACAAATGGAGCATCAAGTGAAATTGTGAAAGGTTAAACAAGTAGTTATTTGATATCTTCCTATTCCATAGGCAATATATCCCAATCAAATGCTAAGCACTTCAAGTTTTTGTTATAATATTAGAAATCACTACTGTAGGTCAGAATACATGTTGAAGTCATAGGCACCAGTACCTCAGAATGTGATCTTAAATTTAGGTGTGCTCACTGCATGTGCAGTTATTTCAGAGGTCACATTATAGTAGGTGGCATCTTCAATTTGACTGTTACATCAGTTACTTGAATACACAGTTGCATAGAGAAATCCTTACATGGCAAAAAATCATGTTTCAGTTGTGCACCAAAGACAATCAAAGGTAGCCAATGAATTGCCAGAATCCTGAAAAAATCAAGACTATATTCCTCCCATAGGTTGCCAAAGGGGAGTAAGACCCCAACTTTCTTTAAGATGCTATGATTTGGGGCAAATGTAGATAGAAATAAAGAAAAGTAGTCCTAAAGCACATCCTTTGAACATAGCTGAGAGAACAGTGGGACAGACTCAAGTCAAGTGTTTCCAGAAGCCTGCTGCCTCCTTCTCCAGCCCCATACCTCCTTATCAAGACAGGGGATATGGAAGCTGCTTCTTTTACTTTGTAGCTTTAGGTATGAATTTAATGATACTCTAAGACAAAACATTGCACTTTCACAGGAAATTCAACATGCTTTTTTCAAACATTTTTTGGGGATCAATATGTATTAGGACTTAGAACGATGTAACAGTCTACCTTTTCTTTTATCATACATTGAATGCATCATATCATGTCATATCCAATTATTTCCTTCTAGTCTCCTATGTTTTATCTCCTCCTAGTAATTAAACATTGCATTTCATTCTCTTCCCTTTTCTTCCTTCCTGTTTTCCATTTATCCATCCTTTTTTTTTTTTTTACTTAAAGAACAACAACAACAGCAACAACAACAATAATAACTACAACAACATCTTGAACAGTGCCCAGGTCCATGGTTCAAGAAATATGGGTTAAATAATGGAACTTGAATCTGAACCTATTTGAAGAAAGCGATAAATTCCATTGAGTTCCATATAAACTATAACTACAAGCAGCATTATAGTAACTTAAATCATTAATATTACAATCAAATTTTAGCAATCTAATAACAAGTTATTTGCTTCTACCAGTTATAGGATAGTCATAGCTATAGCAATTTTATGATACTTTATGAACAACATTAGATGAAGTAACAATTTGATAGCCTGTTTGTAAGTTACCAACACAACAATACGGTACTCACTGGAAAAAAATGCTGAGCCTAAGCAAACAAAGAAAAATATACAAAGACCTAAAAATATGTAACTTACTTCATTATGAGCTCTCATTTTGTCTTCCATGTGTCTAAATTTAATGTTGTGAAAATGGTCCAAGGAACAAAACAGGTTAAAACTCCTGCCCCTGAGTGACCTCTGCTGGGGATGGTGGGATGTCCTAATGATTTATTGCTGTGTCTCTGATTAGGCATATGACCACATTAAAGCACTGCAAAGTGTTTTGATAATTTTAAATGAAGATATAAAGCAAATGGGTAATGTGCTATTTATTGACAGTTTGAAGGGTATGGTTTCAGAAATTACAGCATTTTTCCAAGTACTCTTGGCTGAGATAGAGGTCCTCTCTGTCCTCTTTTGTCAAGTTAGACTTGATAGATATTTCCAACTATTCATTAAATAATATCTAAATCATAAAGCAATAACCATCATATGACTCTCACATAACTATCTGTTTCTAAAAGAATTATAGCGCGGATGGCTTTTAATGGCCATTTACAATGCCAGAATACTCTTAGGTGATCTCCGGTGGAATCAGTCCAAATTGGTTACCCAGTGGAATTGATCTTTAGTTAAAGGTCAAATTCAATTTTACCTTCAAAATTGAGAAGACTTGGGTGTGAAGGTGGCCTCTTAATAATAATCTTCAGGGGGAAATTCACTTTACATTTATTTTAAAAATCTTTAGGTTGAAAAAGGAATAATACCAATCCATGTACACTACAGGCTTCAAAAGAATTGGACACACTGAGATGAAGACTATCAGGTACAGAGTTGAATCATCATAGTTCATGCTACATAAACTATATTTAGGAAAATAGCCATAGACTACGGCAAATAAAAACGCATAATTAAAAATTAATTTCCAAATGCAGAAATGCAGAACTACTGAAGAAATATGGAGATCCCTCTAAATATGAAATCTTTAAAACTTACAACAAATTTGAAGGCATTTATTTGTCCCACATGAAGTCTTTCTTCCACAGAAGAGAAAGAGAGGGAAAAGGGAAGGGGGTAGATTAACCTGAACATCACTAGGTGATTTCCCCAAATGTATTAATCCAATGGCAGTGCCAGGGAGAGAAGTTTCTCCCCATGAAGTAAATAAAAGATGAGGTATTCAGCTATACTGTTCCCTTACATCTGATTGTATCTGGTGCTGACAGCATTCTCTTTCAGGCATCTTCCCACTAAATAAGGCACAATTCTCAGTTTTTAATTCACCACTGCATCTGGAATGGGCATACCCTTCAGGACTACCAAGAAGCTATTCACAATGCTGAAACATCAATCATTCTGTTAAAACAATGTTCAGAGATTAATTTGACTATACACAAAACACAACAGCAGCTTTAACTGTACACAGAATGACCCCAGGTCCTTTCAGTGACTTTGACAGGTCTATAAACTCTGGATGTGCTATCTCCCTCAATACCTTTCCTAATATTTGGTACCTGCTGACTCTCTTCCAGCTTTCCCAGCAGTCTCTGAAGCTCTGCATCCATAATATAACCCAATACCCACCGAGTCACTCTTGTTTCTGATTGAAGACCTTGTTCTACAACTATCTTACTGATCTGTCTCCATCATTCCTCAAGTTTTTGCCCGAACATTCAACATCAATATGATCCACTCGCTTAATATTTGTTCCTTGGGTATAGCTCTTCTTTCTTCACAAGCTTCTCTTCTATTTCCACGTGTATTTTTTCTACTTCTCTCTTTCTTAGCACTCAATAACTGTTAGCATATTCTAGTTTATCTAACTATTCTTTCAATGTTAAATACCATCAGTATGTTTTATGTTCCATAGGATGAAAAGATTTGGTTCTGTTCACTTTTCCCTCTCAACTGAATAGCATTTGCCTAAGCTATAGTCACCATATAATAAATACCAGGTATCTTGCTGATTACACTTTAAAATAGAACTTTTGTGATGGTTTGTAGATGCTAAGCCCAGGGAGAGGGAATGGCATTATTAGAAGTTGTGGCCTTGTTGTCAGTGTAGATGTGTCATTGTGAGTGTGGGCTTTAAGACCCACATCCTAGCTGCCATTGAAGTCAGCATTCTGCCAGCAGCCTTCAGATGAAGAAATTGAACTCTCAGCTTCTGCTGCACCATGCCTGCCTGGATGCTACCATGCTCACACCAGGTTGATAATGAACTGTACCTTTGATCCCTTAAGCCAGCCCCAATTAAATGTTGCCTTTGTAAGAGTTGCCTCAGTGGGGTAGGGTTAGGGGTACAGTGTGGGGCTGTCATCTTGGAGACAGGGGGGAGTGGAGGAGGTGTAGGATGTGGAACAGTTGGAGGGTAGACCAGGAAGGGCATAAAGTCTGGACTGTAAAAACAAAAGACTAAAGAATAAATAATAATAAAAATGTTGCCTTGGTCATGATGTCTGTTCTCAGTAATAAAATGCTAAATATGACGACATTGTTATATTTACCACCATTTCATTGGCAAATTCTTTGCTACACATTTAGTCTTGATCATCATTTTGGTTTGTCTGGAATATTTCTGTGAAGCCCTAAATAAGTTTGTTCTATTGACATTCATGTGACACACATATCTCCCTGTAAACAATACACAAGTTACAAACTAAATACAAGGCAAATTGAAGACTTAAATCATACTGTGACATAACTCCAATTCTCCAATATATTTGCTTTTACTCCAAATAAAACATACTAATTTTTGGAGTGGTCTTTCAGATCCAGAGGATTGATCCTCTTTCCTGCTTTAGCTCAACCCGTATTCTGCCATGGTCTCCTATGGCCACGTATATCTTTGGCCACCTACGTTTCTACTTTATATGACCAATGCATGCATTTCCCAGGAATAGTCACAATTGGCTTCCAATATTTATCATGTTTTTGTTTGTAATGTAAGATTCTTAGCCTGTTCTGATTTCCACTTCAAATTATAGACCTCCTCTCTGCTTTATTTTTTATAGTGTCCAACAGTTTTGTTGCATGGTTTTTGCTTATTTTGTTCATTGTCATAGCCAACTAGTATGCGATCACATACTAGTCACAATGTCAATGCTTTTCTTCCATTTTTTCTTACCATGTTGTCCCCATGGTCTATCAGAGTAGCCAACACATATAGACACTTAACTAATAACTATGGTAGAAACAAAATGAAGTGTGTACTCATGGCATTTGAAAATGCTCAGAGGAAATACATGTGCATTAGTCACTGTCTCAGAAAGAAGCAAATGGCACATTTGAACTAATTTAAATGGGGCTTAATAAAAAGATTGTTGACAGTGGTGAGGTGAGGGGATAAAGAGAGCACACAGGAGACTGCTATATCTCCAGGCTAAAGTCATTGCCAATCTCCCCTCAATGCAAATTGAAAAATAAAATAATGTTCTTTGACATGGTCCTGCTTCCAGGCTTCAAGACATCAAGAAGTTGGAACAAATACCATGTAGAGCACAAAGATAATCTTTAGAATAGTAATGTATGTGATTTTTCTAGTGTTATTTCTGATAGATGACTACCAACTGTTTTTCATGTATATAGAATGTATATCCATAATGGAATCTTGAAGTATATTGAATATTACTGTTTTTAAAAGGCCTAAAACAAACTTTGTCTTCTACATTTGTCTTTAGCTGCCAACTGTATGAGAACCTCGGCATTCTTGAGACATGAACTAGGGCAGTGATGTTGAAGACAAGAAGTAGAAGTAACCCTTCTAACAGAGCATCATGGCGAAAAATGATGTTCTTGTGACCAGTTATGGCTTTTATAAACAAAAATTTCTAACACAAAGGGAAGAAACACAATAGCTGATCACTTCAGATAATGAACTTAGAAAAACTTCAAAAGAGTGATCTTTGTTCTCAGATAGAAATAAAAAGAGGAAGTCAAATCAAAATGGCCCAAGAGAAAGATGTTTTTAGGTATAGAAAACTAATGTGAAGATCACTTTTGGAAATTATATTAGGATTTCCTAAAGGAACAGTGCTGCTAGAATAAATACATATTCCAAAAGGTATTCAATGTATTGGCTCATACAATGTGGGTTAGTCCAGCAATGTCTGGCTATATATAAGAAAATCTAAGAATTTAGTAGCTTGTCAGTTCATGAAGCTGGACCCATTAGTAGACACATTCTGGTATGAAGGCTGAGAGGACTCATAGACAGCCATCATTTCTCACTTCACATTAATAGGTCAAAATATTGGGTTTTGATTACAGTGGAGGATAGTGGTAGCAAATCCTTCTTACACATGATTTTGCAGATCCACTGAGAGGTATGTGTCTCTTAGATGATTCCAGATACAATCAAGTTAACAAGCATCACAAGGAACAAAAATCTCAGTTGACTTAGAACATATAGTGTCAGGGAATTCTAGAGTGGAGATGACAGTTATGAAATTACTCATGAGCCAAGAAGATGACTTGTAACAGAAGAGATGGCATTTTATTAAAAATGCAGCAAAACCCATTAGAGAATTCCTCATCTTAGAATGTCAGGTACTGATGTGGATGGGATGTAAATAACCTCAGGAATGTCAAATACCAATATGGAGGTTCCAGAATATCTAAAAATAGCACTATCTTCCTGCAATATTAATCATGGACATACACCCAGAGTGATCAAAGTAAAATTCAGAATACAAAATAGAAAGCTAAATATTCAGGTGACTCTAACACTATTTACAATAGCCAAGTTAGGGACTCAGCAATAGATAAATAGATAGATAGATAGATAGATAGATAGATAGATAGATAGATAGATAGATTGATATATATTGATAGATCAATTGACACACTGACAGACAGACAGACAGACAGACAGACAGACAGATAGAAATAGATTACCCAAATAATGATGGGAAAGAAAATGGATAGGGAGGGTTTAAGTAAAAGACTGGACAGGAGAAAGTGGCGATGGATTTACTGAAACTACATGAAATACAAGTATGAAATTCTCAATAAAATAATAGGACTTAAATATCTTTCTATCCATTATGTCCACTAATTTAATTTATATTTGTTTCTCTTAAAAGGGCATAATAGGAATTCTCTTTATATCATTTTCTTTAAATTTCTAGAGTTTTCTTCAAGAGAGATCACCTATCTTATTTTAACTTTTCTGTATGCCATCTTTTAGTTTTCTGTAATCTTCCTACTGTAGAGTTTATTATTTCTTCATGTGCAATGTTGTATCTCTTGCCTGCCTCAATATTACTGCATGCATATTTGGTGAACTCATTTTGTGTTTATTATTTTATTAATATCATTTCATAACATCATATTTTTTAAAACATTGTCACTTAACTGTTGTGTAAATATTCAAAGTCATTGTATTTACATTTTAGCAAATCTTAAATTTATACATAATTTTCCCATGAATTTCTTGAATTTTACATTTTTGTCTTCTCTTTGAAGGCTATAACATATAGGAAAGAACCCTACCAACAGAATTTTTAAAATCCAAAGGCATAAACTATCTTACTCTAGTATGGTTACTGTATCATATAAAAGAAATGTAGAGTTATAAATTTGATTTATATCGTAACATGTTAACATCACACAATAATATCATCACAATTAATAATATGACTATTATTATATTTGAAGCATGAAGGCATATATAGCTCTGAATTTGTAATGACAAGAACAAGTAAATTTGGATTAAGGATATCATATGTGTCTGTGTGCATCATTATTCTTGACTCTTTACTGCAGTTTTTTTTTTTTAAATTCTTGGAGACTTAGTCTGAAAGACAATCACTCAGCGGGGCTAACAAGACACTTTGCTTTCTGCTGATCATGTTTATCATTTCCATACAATATATTCACTGTGCCTAAGATCATTAAATGAAATGCAGTCACTTTCAATCACCATAAATTATTTATGTGCTTTTTAGAAAAGCAAAAGTAATATCAACATTTAAGAGAAACATGGATCTACAAATTCCCCAACAGGACAGTTTTAGCCACCCACAAGAATGTGTGATATCTTCCTTTGACTGTACCTTTGGCAGTACTACCTGTTCTCTTGAAGTTCAAGGAGTTATTTAAAATGAATTCATGTTCTTCCCCAATGTGGGCTCACTCATTCATTCATTCAGCTACGATCTTTAGTCATGCCCCCTGTGATTGGGCCTACGATTAGGACAATATCTCCTAAAGTTAAAAAAGAAGACACAGAATGGTCCAGCTTCCATGGAGTTTCCCTCCTAGAAGAATCTAACAGACCATTATTGAGCAGAATGAAAATGCCGGTCTAGATAATTATAATTGCCATAAAGCATCTGAGGGGGTATGGTCCTCTTTTTAGAGGAATGGTACTTGAGATGTCTGAAGTTTACAGATGATATTCAATTTGTTCTACCATTTTAATTTTAAGCCAACCCAAACAGGAATGAACCATGCAAAAATTAAAATGATTCCATGAAAGGGAGATATAAAATACCTTACAAAGTCTAAATGGAGGCACTCAGAATATGGCCAATGACTGTCTTCTCTGAAAGATATAGGCAGCTTAACACAGGGAATCTGACTATACTGGAGAATAAAATAAAGGTCATGTTTAGAATGACAAAAATGATTCCATTTAAACTCCAGACACAGAAACAATAAAAGAAGGGGGGAAATGAACTCAGAGGGTGTCACCTCAGACCTTTCTTAGCTCAGTCATCTATATTCAGTACCTATTTCATTAATAATGTAAGTGAAGTTTTTTTATCTAAGACCTATTCATTTGTTCTTCCTCTTATTGTGGTGCTTGAGAAAATATGATTTTAAAAACTGCTATAATGGACATAGCTATTTTCCCCTGGAGAGATGAATCATTTGGATTTAGATTTTCTGAGTTGACTGTTACTGTGGTCAATCTCCCGAGCCTTTGTGTGAATTGAGAAAGAGATAAAAAGAGAAGAAAAGTGAGAGTAAAGGAAGGCAGACTACGTTGGGATGCACAATTAAATCCAGCATTCCATAGGCAACACTCGCCAATGTCCATGCACCCAAAGAACAAATAGCACAACATTCACAGAACACAGTGAGAGAAGACGGAAGCTACTATCTATTCCTGGAGGGAAGCCACCATAAACTTAAGGCTT
>JADRCC010556758.1:0-11068 GCA_019843855.1 Hylomyscus alleni | reverse complement strand
TGGAGGAGCCAGCTCAGTCTGTGAAGTGCTTGATTTCCAGCCTCAGAGCCCATGTGAGAAAGCCAACTATACTGGGGTTACACATGTCGTGTTTGTAATCCCAGTGCTGGGGAGGCTGAGGCAGGAGGATTCCCCAGGCTGGCTGGCTAGCTTACCTACTTGGGAAGCTCCAGGCCAGTGAAAGTTCCATCTTAAAAAATAAAGTGGACCTCACTTGAGGAATGACACCTGACATGATCTCTTCCCTTTACACACATACCTGTCTGTTCCCATGAGCAGCCACCTACATGTGCACAGCCACTCACACACATACACAAAAAATGAATAGAGTAATGACCTCGGATATTTATTTGAACAGCACTTAGTGGCATTTTGGGAGCCATATCCAATTTATCTGACCCCAAAGCCAATGCCACAATACCATCTAAAGCAGGTCACCCCCACTATTACTCAGGCAGAGCTCCCTGCATACTTACTTCACAGAACATTAGTCATTTTAAGTATGTGGAAGATTTATTTAATGTGTATTACTATCTTTCAGAAGCTAGGATTCTGGGGTTTAAGGCCCCTGTGATTTGGGGGCTTGGGGGCAGGATGAAATGGGGTTTAGGGTTATCCTAAGTAGTTGGATATTAGGAAGTGATGGGTCTGGGCTCACACCAGTTCTTTCATGACGAATCCCCAGGTGATCTGTAACATGACAGCAGTGACTATACCAGGGAAACACACCTCCGCACACCCTGCTCTCAGCGCTTCAGCGATCTTACACAAATACTGCCAGTACAGACATTCACAAGCACCGGTTCTCCTGTGGCTATATCCCTGCTGGGTGTGCAGCGAAACAGGCATGCCCGATACAGCTCCTGCCTCTAGTAGGTCTAAGCTGGTGAAAGGACACCTTCTCCTCAGGTAACCTCCAGACCCGGCACCCTCACCTCGAAAACTTTTACAACAAGTTCTCCTCTGTTCCTTCTTCATTATCCTTGGGATGAAATGCCTGCCTTAGTTTAAAAGGGGACCCTGACTGTCTTTAATTAACCACAAACCTTGCATTGATTACAAAGGAAAATGAGAGGTGGAAAGGCCCTGTGGGGGTGCTGTGCCGCAGAGCTTCCTGCAGCTGGCTACAGCCCACTCTATTTAAACCAGGATATTTTAGGACCACCCCAGGAGCTAAAGAACTTATCTTTTCTTTTTTCTTTTTCTTTCTGGAAATCTGTATCTTTCCAAGTGGAAATGCCTAGAAGCTGAGATGAACACAGCCTGATGTTTCCCTGCCAGTCTGGTGCCAACAAGCAGAGCGTGAACACACACGTTAACCGGAGGAGCCTTTATAAAGCACAAGAAAGGACAATTTTAATGGGGCAGAGCAGTTAGTGTTGGAGAAGAGCATACAATAGAATCTGCTCATCCAAGCTTCTGGTTGGACCACCCTTGAAGATGATATAGATCAACAACGACAACTCTGCATTTATTTTGGGACATTCCATTGTAGAAGCCCATGATTTCTAGATGCCTCTTCAGTTTTTCTTTCAGCCATTCATCTGTTATCTCTTTCTTTCTTATCACCCCCCCCAGACAATCACCCCCCCATTGAAGGGTTAAAGGAAGTCTCAGTGGAAGTGATTTGAAAGACAGTGTTTGCAAGCATCTAAGAGGGGCCTTGCCTGGCCAGTGTGTTGACTTTGTAGAAGATCAAGTTCCCAGCAATTTCATGGTAATTAATCTTGTGCTTAAATGATAATCCTATAATTAGAAGCAATTAAAATCCCTCACAAGGATGGCCTGCTCCGTCAATGTCAATGTCTCTGTGCGTTAATGGGGTAGTCTTGAAAAGGGACCCAGATATAATTCGCATCTCACTTCCCAGGGATGCACTTGAAGCCTACTTCTAAGCTGGCAGGAGTCACTGAAGTCAAGGGAGATGACAACTGAGCCCCCTATAAATAACTTGGGGGCCAGAGATCATCTGAAACCGGGAGCCAGAAGCCATGTCACCCGTGGAACCAGAGTGCTTAAAAAAAAAAAAAGGACAAACGCTACATTAAGGAAATGACACTGGCAGCCCTTTGCCCCTCACCGGAAGGAATCTTGCTGCCTCCCACGGGCACCCAGTGACTAAGCACCCAGCATGGAAGGCTATGTTCAAACCACGGCAGAGAGAACCAGTGTGAATAACAATCTGTAGGAGGGCGCGCGGCTAGTTAGTACACAGTTGACATTTAGCTGGGCCACCGACAAGTCAGGGCGAGGCACCCGGAACCAGGATATAAATAATGACAAATCTCTTCTCAAGGATGCAGCTCTTCTGCGGGCTGATGTACACATCTCTCAAGGACTCCAAAAGTCACGTGGCTTTATAAGTTAGGCTAAAACAGGGCATTCTAACTTGATCCAGATGGAGAACTAAAATGGGAAGTCTTTTGGATTCGGGATATTAGGAACATGGTTTAAGCCTGGATAGTTTTTATGCTGTGCGTTTTTGTGTCACCACCACCACCATCTCACTAAGTATACATTAAGCGCCAGCTTGAGGACTGGGCTGGTACAGGAGGTGACTGCGCTTTAACTTCAAAGGGTTTATTATGATCTGATGGTGGGGAACCGATACATATTTCATTGCAAATAACAGGAAGGGCACACACGCAGAACGTGACCTACTTTAGGCAAGCCGGTGGTGGATGGAGGAAACTCCACTGAAGGGTCAGTGGGTGAGCGACTGCAATGGGAGATGAAGCTAGGGAGGCGGGGAAAACTCCGGCTGCTCAAGGGGATGCATAGAGATAGAAGTCTGACATTCAGGATGCCCAGCCAAGGAAGAGAGAGGACGCAGACTCGCTGAAATCACGCTAGCGGTGACCCGGAAGCACATGCTCTTGACAGGAAAGAGTGCTTTGAGCACCCGGGCGCTGCCGTGTATTTCAGCATGCAGGCGGGCTCCTGTTTTCTTTAGGTGAAGAAAGCACCTGCTTGTTAGGCACAGCGAACTTAAGGTGACTGCTAGAGATGATTCCTTCAAAGACTAAGAGAGCACCAGGACTCCCCGAGGAAAAAGAGCCAGGGCAGGAAGAAGCCAGCCTCACCAGAGATGAGGAGGGGCGTGTGCGGCTAACACCCACTGTCAGCAAATCCGCACGGGCGTTCCTCTCCGCCCTTCCTGTCCATTTTAATTCTCCACTGTCTTTCTGGGAAAACTTCGATTAGATTCTCCATTGCCGCTTTTATTCCGAGTCATTACCTGAACCCGGTAAACAGAGGCTGGGGGCGGGGATGATGACAGACCCACACCCACACTGCTGCTGAGAGCAGGGCTATGATTATGGGGTCTCAGCCGCTGTAGACAAGTTCCAGTTAGGAAACTGTGAAACTGCAAATGTTTTAGCAACGTCACGCCAGTGTCTACCCAGAAGTAGTATTTATGAATTAGCACATGATCTTTCCAGGGTCATCCATGTAAGAGGGTGGAGAGGACGTCCTGGGACACCTGAGGTGGGCTATCCTCCATGCAACAGCAGTGTGAACGGCGCAGGGCCTGGAGCTCGTGGACTATCCAACAGCAGCGTGAACCAGGTAGGGCCTGGAGCTCTCAGGTTTCTGTTTCCTTAGTTACAAAATGGTGGTGGTGATGGTAATGATGGTGGTGATGGTAATGATGGTGGTGATGGTAATGATGGTGGTGGTGATAGTGATGGTGGTGGTGATGACAGCATTTAAAAAATAAATGTATCAGTGCCTGGTACATAGCAGATGCTTCGTCAATGTTGGCTTTTCTTCTCTGTATCTGGACACTCAATACTAGCAGCGTCTTTAGTTTGTCCTTAGCCCCGCCCCCTTTCTGCTTCTACGACTTATATCTTAACTGGCTGGCTATCCTTGCTTCCACACATCCTTGCTTCCACGAGCTCACCCACAGGAAGAACATTGGAAGAAGTCATTGAGGGAGCCCTTGATCACAGTTAACCATTACTTTCTGAGGAGAGTATAGCCCCGCCCCCATGGACTGGGGCTAGACAGTGGCTTCCTCTCACCCTTACTTCCTGGTCTATAAACAATAGACTTATGCTATTACGTGATATCACATGGAAACATAATGTAACCCACCACTGCACACAGAACCAGTAGATGTTATTGGGCTGGCATAACTTCCGTAAAACATGTACTGGAGAAAGTACATTTGGTCAAGAATAGCTGTTAGCTGTCACAGTAAGGATTTTGCTGTAGCAGGCTTTAAGCCCAAATTATAGTAGATTGCTCACATAGGCAAGGATCATAAAGCGTCTCAATGTCATTTTTAAAGAGAGAATCCTGGGGAACAATGTATTATACAGGTTGGCACTGATCTGGTGTCCTTGATAGAGTCAGAGGACTCCCCAGGGGGTTGAGACTGAAACTCAAGGAGTGGGTAGAATGTGACCACCTGACTCACCCACCCTCCATCCTTGATGTTTATTGAGAGAGACATCTAGATGCAGTTCTGTCAGCACTGAGCTCCCTCTCATCACATGCAATACACACGCTCAAATAGGACCCATTAGCTCTTTGGCTAAGTCGGCCCCTCCCCGCTTCATTTTCTAATCAGGGTATTTGGAAAACAGGCATGATGCACACAGCCCCAGGGACACAGGCCACAGGTGGCCTCCAAACCCTGGGCATTTCTGTCCACGGAAGGAGGTAGGATGCTGTAGTCTGGCAGAACACATAATGAAATGCCTCGTGCAGCCAGCCCCAGGTGGCTCTGAGAACCACTCGGTGACTCGCTACATTAGCTGAGGCAAAGGTCACCTAGGAGCCACTTACAAACAGGGCTTTGGGGCCTTTGGGTATGCTTCCTCTCCTTGCTTTCCACTGAAGGGAAGGGCACTGGGGGCCGTGGGCAGTGGCATGAGGCTCGGCGGAGCATGAGAACGCAGACAGGGAAGCTGTATTACTTGGGGGATCAGATGCTACCGAACCCCAGGGTTTCCTTCCAGCTGGCAAAGCTCTCTCCAGAGGTTACCTAATACCCAGTCGGCTAGAAAAGGGCTCCAGACATACATAATGCAACTTGGCCTTATGGAAATTTGTGCTTGGGCTTGAAAATTTTGAACCAATTTCTAACAGTGTAGTCTCAAGAACAGCCCAGTGAATACTTACCTGCCCCTTGTTTACATTCACTAGTTATCATTAATACCATTCTATTCCACGAGCCGCTTCTACACGGTGCTCTCTCCTCTCATCTATTTTTAAATGCAATGTGTGCTTGTGTGTGTGTGCATATGTGCGTGCATGCGTTGTCTCTTTCTCTCTCTCTCTCTCTCTGTGTGTGTGTGTGTGTGTGTGTGTTTGGTGTTTTTATTGAACCTTTGAGATACTTTGTGTATGTCAGAAAAATGATGCCTAAGCTATCCCACAGTTCCCTTCATGACCATTGTCACTCAGTAACTTCACACTGATACAGAGACATGACCTCACATTCCCAATGGTCCTCAATGCCCTTTATAGCTGTTTGGAATTTTGCCTTGCACCCAGGATCCAGTCAAGCAGTACAGATTGCATTGGGTGGCCATGTCCCATCAGCCTCTTTTAGTCAAGAATAGTTCCCTTGAGTGTCTTTGTCATTCATGAAATTGTCATTTTTTTTTTTGAGAAGCCCACGTCAGCTATCATCCAGGATGTCTCAGTATCTGAATTCATTTGCTCCCATTTCCCCCAACTGGAACGATAATGCCTTGGTCAGAACCCTTACGGGCATAGCTGTGCATATCCTAGGAAATCCTCTGAGGGAGAACATCTGTTCCATTTGTGGGGAGACCGAGTTTTGTGAGCTGAATATTTGTCTCCTCCTTCTCTTGTATTCATATATCGAAACACCAATCCCAATGTGATGGCATTCGAGAGTGTGGCTTTTGGAAGGTAATGGGGAGAGGAGGGAAGAGCACTTGTGGTAGGATTGGTGACCTTATACAAAGACTGAGAAAGCATGCTTGGTCAAAGATGGCCGACTGTAAGCCAGGGTGATGGACTTGACCAGACACCAGACTCTGGTGCTTTGATCTTGGACTTGCTCCAAAACTATGAGACAGATGTCTACTGCACAGTCATTCAGTCGACAGAGTTCTGATATGGCATCTCCCATTGAATCCTTGAATTTGCACAGTTGGATAGGATAACATGTATCGAATTGCTACTGAAACTTCACAGAGAAACATTTATCAAACAACAGTATTCTGACTGTGCCCTGTGCTGGGGCCTCACATTGTGACCAAATCTTGACCTTCACTAGGGAGGTTTACTCTTCATAGGGGTTTTGGCATGGTACACCTGTAATTCTGCTGTATGTCTGGAGCATAGGGGAATGGCACGTGCACACCAATGTTTTGGGAGTCAGGGTCCTACCAAGGGCATAGGAAAGGCAGCAGCAGGGTCAGAGTTGGAAGCAGTATATTGGAGTCATTAAAACAGCCTTCACCTTTATTCTGAAAAGAGTATGCCCCAGGAGTACTGAACACCCTCAGCACCTGTATCTTGGGATTTTAAGTACTATTTCTTACTCTTAAAACAAGCAGAAAGTACAACAGTAGCAGTAGTAACAACAAAAAAAAAAACTTCCTTGAAGAAATGACTTAGGTACCAGGTAAGCTTTTGTGTCCCCAAAAGAAAGGAAGTACCCAAGAGAACTAATAACATGTAGGGTGTTATTATATCAAAAAAGACACTGGAGCCAGTTGGAAGAGGCTCCCACTGCTGAAACTTGGGACAATTGGAACATAAGGAGATTAGATGGTGAAAAATGACTCTTGAGCCTAAGCTGACCACAAAGGGAGAAGTAAATGGAAGCTGTTTGTTCTGAATATCAGCAAGCGATGGAGATGAGGAATTATAGCACTACAACATGACCATTTTCCAGCCATCAGTGTAACCGTGGATTAAAGCTCTTCAGTGGATACCAGCTCTGGTTGGTGGGAGACTATTGAACTTCAAGTCTTTAAATATCTAGAACTTAGTACAAACAAGAAAGATGCTTTTGGAGTGGAGGAGTCTATCAATAATGCCATAACCAGGTGACCAAATGCAGCATTAATAGCAATGGATAGGATAGTCCAGTTGCATCTGAGGATAAGTGGCTCCTGGCTGGCATGCCCATTCTGTGCCAACCCAAAGGACCAGATTCCTTAGTTGCCACCTTCTGTGTTCCCAATCTGGCTCCAAACCCCACAGGCAAGACTCTGTTTAACAGAAATGAGCCCCAGTTAACAGTTTTTCCCTTAAACAAAGCAGCTTCATTCAATTCCTCCCTGGTGACCTCCCACTGATTAGTCTACAGCTACCTGTCTTCAGTGAAGGAACTTGCACCCAGCACAGCATCTCAGTAAAGTACATGCGTTTCCTGTGCACCATCACCAGCACAGATAGTGAGTCTGTGGTTACTGTGCACCCTGGGTGAGAAGACAGGTGCTCTGTGTGTTCAAACATAACTGCTTGCAACTAAAAGGCTCCCTGTGTAAAGAAGAACCGAACTCAAAGCCTCCACTACATGGCTTCTGAGGACCATGATGGTCACAGCCCTAATCCTTTCAAAATAGAAAGAACAAGACCTCTTCCCAGTCTCTATACTTCTCTTTTGAAATCCTCCATGATACTGTGCTTTTTGGATACGCTCTGCATCTCTGCCTAGAGAGCCATCCTTCCTGTTGTCATGGCTCTTCTGTCACTCCCTATATGAAGTTGCCACCTTGTGTTTCAGTTTCCTTGAAGATAAAAATCTTTATCTTGGAGAGAAGGTTATTAGGAGACAGGATGCTCAAAGGGGAGGTGAGACATTCCTCCCTGCAAGGAAAGCTCATTAGGCTTTGAAAGCAAACAATCAAAAGGCTTCAGGAAGGTCCTGAAACTGACTAGATTCACTAGGCCTGTCTCTCCCCAAGCACAGATAAACAGTAAAGACACTCCCAGACTAGCCAAACTGCCTGGAAAAGGCTCAGATCAACCAAACTTCTTCAGAGATAACCCTAACTCTATCCCTGACCTTAACTACAGATTATATTATTCAGCGAGCTTTAGGCTTATAGCTTTGGTGATCTATTGCCCCTTGTGGTAGGCCCTGATTAGATAGCTAGTTTGAGTCATTTCTGCCCCCATAAGTAACCCCTCATATTTCTCTAAGTATACCCCAATAAAACTCACTGGTTCATCATATTCGATTTTGGTGGTATCTATAATTTGGTCTATTGTTGGTTCACTATGTGGGTGAATACATGTTTGGTTACATCTCTCTAGGAATAGTGCCACACAGCACACCTACAGCTTTCTTGAGCAGTCAAGACATCATCCTCCAAGTTCCCACTGCACCTCAGGGACCTAATGTGTCCTGTCATTCCTTTGCATGGTGAAGTCCCCCATGAATCCCTCACAGTCCATGACATGCTCCCTCTCTTGATCATCTGAGCGGCCCTGTTGAGATGCTAGTGCAGAATGCTGGTCTTTAGGCATGAAATGGACATCACCATCTTGTATCAGAGCAGTTGTGATTGTCTTCAGGAGAGCCTCCCAGGAGCAGGCCTGTTAACATCCCCTTGTAGAAAGAGTAGGGATAGTGCTATAAGGCCACAGGGCCCTCATGTGAGATTATAGCCATTCCCTGCTTCTTGCACTCCTATCTGTAGACTGACTATGCAATCTCACTTGGGACTTCAAAGATTGCAATGGCCAAATTGTATCTGGTTTCTGGAGGTGCTCTGAGAGGAAAGTTAACTGAAGCAGGGACTTAATCTTAGCAGCTCTTAGAAGGCTTTAAATTACACTGTGCTGAGACATCTCTCTGATGCAGCTGTTTAGGGTCCTCCACATTCCTATAAGTAAGCCCAATAAACTCAGTGATTCTTGAAGCTGGACTTGGCCAGAATGGCTCTTTTGACCTGTCACTGGGTTCTATTTTGGGTGGACAGGCATCATCTACAACTAACTCTTCAGGAAAAGTCACACAATAGATGCTAAGAGAGCTGGAGTGTTATAGGAAGCTAAGGCCCATTGTTGGGATCCTGAGGAGGCGAGAGAGCACACAGAGGGAATGCTCTTTTAATCACCCAACGTGGCGGCCAGATTCGGTACTGAGGAAGAAGTATTCCTGGCTCTGAACACAGAGCTTCTTAAAGCCCAAGAGGGACTTCAGACCATGTGTTACAAGAAGTCACAGACCAGGAGAAAGGTACCCTGTATCACCTTCCCCATGGGAACTTAGGTTAGGATTTCAATCTCCATGATTTACTAACAAACTAAAGTATATGAGGAAATTAAATTCTTCAGAATAATCTGTCTGTGGGAGATACGTGTTCCTGAAACGGCCGGAAAGCAGGTGGCTATTTCTCTCCCATTTACTTACAACATTAAACCGAAAACGGCTTCTCATGAGGATTTCCTTTTATATCATCCCATACCAAATAAGAAAGTGATACAAGAATATTAGAAACCTTTTAAAATCTCCTCAGGGTGAGGTGAAGTGGGGAACACAGTTCTGGTTTCCTCTATCATCATTGCCCAAAGGCAAAAACATAAAAATATACCAAAGAACAGGAGGCCCTTCCCACAAACTCAGCACCAATCTTGAATGCTGAACTCACTTCTGATTTCAAAGGGGGATATTTCCATCCCAGAGTGCAGAGCTCCCACTGGGAATGCCCAAGTTACTTTGGAAATTATTTTCAACCTGAGTAGTTCCACATAGGTGAAATGGGGACTGAGCTAATCTAGCAATTAACACGGCTGCTCAGGGGTTCGGTTTAAATGCATTTCCTAGGAAATCAGTTGCATTTGGACCCTAAGCTCCACTCACTGTGGTTTATTGCTCATATTTTCGTTCTCATTAAAGCCATGCTAATTCCACATCCTATTTAACTCCCCCCTCGAGCAAGCCAAGTGCTCGTCCCTCTACCTTTTGAATGCTCCCCCGCAGCAGTCTCCTTTCCCAGTCCCCTCCACGTCCTGAGCACCTCCCCGTAATGTGCTATTTTTGAGACCACATAATTTGGCAGTTAATGACACTTGGCATTGGCTCTGGCTTTATTCCCTCCACGTGGTACCATTTTTTTCTCCCCTGGCTTTAAGTCCTGTGTTTTGATTTTCAAGAGTGTCCTGGGGTGCTGAATACAAGTTTGGAAAAAATACTTGTGGGT
Organism: Hylomyscus alleni; assembly: GCA_019843855.1. Classification (NCBI taxonomy): domain Eukaryota; kingdom Metazoa; phylum Chordata; class Mammalia; order Rodentia; family Muridae; genus Hylomyscus; species Hylomyscus alleni. The sequence goes on along the minus strand of JADRCC010556758.1, from coordinate 920 downwards.
TCATTGTTTGTTCCAAAGGAGACTCTACTCAATAAGAGAAACCCAGGGAGGCTCAGAGACTAGGTGTTGAAAGGAAGAGCTCGGAATCTGGCCAACTCCATTACCTTCTACTTTGTGGCTTAGTGCAATTTCCTTCTCTCCTCCCCATCCCCTGACTCACCTTGAGGAGGATAAGAAAGGTTACCTCCTTGGTGAGACTGCATGTGGAGTCAACAAGACAGTGAATAAAAGGTGCACAGAGCAGAGAAAGGCTAGACACACCCTAAGCGTTAAAGAAGTGATAACCGCAGTTGTCAACAGGTTTCCTCAGAACAAACTACACCATCCAGCAAGCAAGAGGTGCACACCGAGCACCTGTCTCCTGAAGGACTACTTTGCTTGGCATTCCTCTTGATACTTTGGAATGCCAAAAATGTGAGTTGGATGTCTTCTCTTTGACTCTGCCCAATAACTCCTGGCTGGATGGGGTGGCACAATCCCTCCTACCATCACTTAGGAGGCAGAGGCACACAGATAGTGAGTAGAAGGCCAACCCCGGGCTACATAGTGAGATCTCATCTCAAAAAACCAAGAACATTTGATGCAGCTTTATGGTAGTATGTTTGTCTAGCATGTGCAAGGTCCCAGGTTTGCTTCCTGATACTGCCAAAATAATAAGACAAATTTTCAAGATATTATTACTAATTAGTTATTTTCTTGAGTTTATGTTCTAAACTTAGGGTTGGGTTTCCTTTACATAAATAACTACATCTTATTTTACTTTGTTTTGGTTTTATGGGGTCTTACGGGTTTTCAGCAAGGAATCTTCCACTGAGCTATATCCAGTAACTATCTTAGAAAGAGATTCCCATTCTTATTGGTACTATTAAAGCATTTGCAGTTAAACTTCCAGTTTCAGGAGCTAGCTATTTCATTTCCTC
>JADRCC010556756.1:0-10276 GCA_019843855.1 Hylomyscus alleni | reverse complement strand
GCACGAGAGAGCCTGCTGCTTGTAGATCAGAATGTAGGGCTGGAGAGATGGCTCAATGGTTAAGAGCACCAACTGCTCTTCCAGAGGTCCTGAGTTCAATTCCCAGCAACCATATGGTGGCTCACGACCATCTGTAATGGGATCTGATGCCCTCTTCTGGTGTGTCTGAAGAGAGCAATGGTACTCATATACATTAAATAAATAAATAAACAAATCTTTAGATCAGAATGTAAAGTCTTCAGGTATTGCTCTGGTCCCATGCCTCTCTACTCCCCACCATGCTCCTCCTGGATGAACACTCTACAACTGTTAGCTACCCCCTACTTAAATGCTTTTGAAATAGTTGCCTTGGCCATGGTGTCTCTTCACAGAGATAAAACAGTAAATGAGAAAGGCTGCCATGCTTAGCCTCAGGTAACAAAGTGAAGAGATTGATTCGTTGCCCAAGGTCACCCAGGAGGAGATCCTATAAGGGAGAGAGCTCAGGATGCACTTGGTGCCCGACTGCCTGTATGAGAGGGACTCGGGTGAACCTTCGGGATTCCAACACTCTTGCTTGTTACTCACAGCCTTGTTTTCTACAGGTTTCCCAGTATTCCGTGAAACCTGCCAACCAGGAAGAGGTAAGTGGAGGGTGCCCAGGAATCACACTCCTCACTTAACACGTGTCCTCTGAGACTCTCCGTCCTTCCATTGGATTTCCCTGGCACATGCTCAGAATGAAAGTCCCCACATCCACAGCAGGGATTACATGGCCTGGAAGTGAGATGGGTTGGGGATGCTGAGAGATGCTCAGGCATGCATGAGGTCTGCGGGCTTTAGCAGAAGGTAGGAGTTGGAGTAGCCCAGCAGCTGAGGGCTGAGCCTGAATACTGAGGTGGAAATGGAAGCTCGGTGTGAAGACCGATGTGTGTGCCCTGAGGTCATGTACAGATGGCTTCCTGTCCCTTCTTCCCAGGGACAGAGTGGACAACAGTGACCCAAATGTGGTCTGTGTGAGACAGGTGATTGGGAGGAGCCCAGGTGAATTCTCTGATAGCCTGATAGAAAGGAGGGACTTTCCCAGCTTGGATTGACTCCATCTTGGATTGACTCCAGCTGTGGTGGTTTCCAGGCCCATGCCCCATGTTGACTCATAGACTTGAATACTTGGTCCTCATTGGTGAAAAGTCTGGAGAGAATTATGAGATATGGCCTTGTTGAAGGAGATGTGTCACTGGGGTGGGCCTGTAGGTTTTAAAAGCTCCTGTCATTCCCAGTTAGCTCTCTTAGCTTCCTGCCTATGCATCAGGATGTAAGCTCTCAGCTACTGCTCCAGTGCCGTGGGAGCCTGCATCCATGCTCCCTGCCATGGAGGGTACAGACTCACCCCTAGGTGTAAGCACCAAGAAACGCATCGGTGTACCAGTCGCCTTGGTCATGGTGTCTCTTCACAGTAATAGAAAAGTAACTAAGCCACCATGTCTGCTTGCCTGGTGTTGCTGAGTGCTGAGCACAGTGGTCAGTGGGACCTGGAAGACAGCTGGGTGTTCATAGGGTCACAGCCTGGTGCCCTCTGAGGGAGGAAGCTAAGTGGGAATGACTGTCTTGAGGATACCAAGAGTCCCTGACAAGGAGGCTTCATAGAAACAAACTCCCCTCTCTCCGTTGTGCAGGGCTGTGTATCCTTTGAGGATGTGGCTGTGTACTTCTCCTGGGAGGAATGGACACTGCTTGATGACTCTCAAAGGCTCCTGTACCAGACTGTGATGACAGAGATCTTCACACTCGTGTCCTCGCTGGGTAAGACCCTGCCATCCTGTCAGAGCATGTCTATGTAGGCTTTCTTTTTTTTTTTTCTTTTCTAGAGAGGTGTATCTTTCTCAGAGCTGGCCTATGAACACCCAGTCTTTCCCCCACTGTCTTGGAGTATAAAAGACGGGTTGAAAACCAAGGCTTGTTTCACAACAGCTCTGTCTTTCTCAATTGCAGCAAAGGCACACAGGAATCAATTTGGGGTTAGGATTTTTGGGGTGTAGTTTGAGACCCGTTCTATCTTTAGAATCCTAGCTGTGCTGGGCACGCTATGTAGACCTGGCTCTCCTCTGACTTGCCAAGGTCTTCCTGCTCTGTCTTTTTAGTGTTGTGATTAATGGATTGCACAACCACATCTGGCCTAGGGTTAGGAGTCTTAACACTGATGGCTTCTCTGTGGCCTCCTGACACTGTAAATATTTGACATCTTTGTGACTCAAGTACTTCTGGTGGCATGCCTTATGTCTGAATGTAGTAGGAATTGTGGCACTGGTGAGCTCATTACTTCTTTTATTTCTTATTTTATTTAATTTTTGCAAGACACCCTTACCAGGATTCTTCCCACTAGGCTTTTTTCTTGTCTATTGTATGGGTTGGATCACTTAGTCTTAGTAGAGAACTCTCATTTTTTATATCATTGTACTTTAGGACTTATACCTTCTGGGATCCATGACGTCGCTCAGCTAGAGTACTGGGCTGAGCCCTCTGTGCCTGCATTAAGATTCCTGACTCCAGGTATGTCATAGGTACATAGAGTGCAGTGGTTTTGATGTTTGAAGCCAATAATTCTGAACCAGAACTATCCCTTGGGGGTCAGTCTTGTATGTTTTGCCTGTTGCTTTGCGACCCTGTGAAACACAGCTGTTACTTTATTGTGTTGGAGTGCACTGTAAATGTAACTCTTATTCACCTGATGTAATTGTCATCTCAGAGGCAGTGAGCTTCCAACTGCTAACATAGGCCTAGTTCTGGAAGCGTCTAGCCTCTGTACAATCTAATCAAGGCCTAGAGTGGTTTCGGCCTGAGACTTATTGGGTTTTGTTTGTTTGTTTGTTTGTTTGTTTTTCTGGACAGTTTTTTTATTCACTCTACATCCCCTTCCCACAATCCTTCCCTTATCTCCCATTCTCCTCTGAGTGGCATTTCAATGTCTCTATATGTTGGGATAGGCACATCCTCTCCCGCTAAGACCAGACAAGGCAGCCCATGTAGAAAAACATATCCCACATACAGGCAACAGCTTTTGGGATAGTCCCCATTCTAGTTGTTTGAGACCCATATGAAGATCAAACTGCACACTTGCTACCTATTTGTTGGTTGGTGGTTAAGTCTCTGAGAGTCCTAAGAGTCCAGCTTAGTTGACTCTGTTGGGCTTCCTGTGGAGTTTCTATCTCTTTCAGGGCCCACAATCCTCCCTCCTGTTCTTCCATAAGAGTCCCCAAGCTTCATCCATAACTGTTTTGGTATGGGTGTCTGCCTCTGTCTGAGTCAGCTGGTGGGTGGAGCCTCCCATAGGACAGCCATGCTAGACTCCTGAGACTTACTGTTAAATAAGCTCACCTGTTCTCTTTCTGAACTCTGGCAGGATGGTCTAATCAAGGCCTAGAGTGGTTTCGGCCTCTAAGACTTGTTGTTGAATAAGCTCACCTGTTCTAGCACTTTCTGAACTCTGGCAGGATGGTCAACTCAGCTATTCCAGCTCAAAATCCTTTGATTCAAACTGGCTTCTTTTAGCTTTTGACTGAATTGCTCTCTTTGACCTCAAAGTAACTCTAGCAATCTGTTCTAATCTTCTGGCTTCTCATTCTCTGGCTCATTCTGACTTCACCTGTGTCTAGCTTGTTCGCTCTGCAACCTATATGTCAAACTATTCTGGTAAAAACTACATCTGAATACATGGTCTGTTCTGCAGTAGACTCACTTTCCTGTCTTATGGCTGACTCATTTAGTTAAATATTTCTCTGATTCATCACTTTGTCTGCCCCTCAATTAGAAGTCACTTTCCAACATGGCTGCTACTTCTACCAACTAACCTTACCTACATTGTTTTGGATTAAAAATGTGTACTATAAGAGTGTCTGTATTCCAGCCAGAGCAGCCATGTTGCTAGATTAAAATTCCTCTACCATGTCCTATACCTAGAGCAATCCTTAAATGCAGGTTCTTTAGTTACCATGTGGTACAGGTCTAGACAACCTTCTGCACTGTGTCTAGAATGTCCAGCAGCTGAGGGTTGCAGAAAGCTATTGGTGAGGAAAAAGTGTGTTACCGTTCCTAGCACACCGCCTTGTGATTTACTCCATGTTTGTGTTCTTGCTGCCCCTAAGGTCCCTAGAACATAAGATCTTGACAAATTCAGCATGGTAATGGGCCCTGTCTGCCCTAAACTAGCCCCTTTGTTCTGTAAGAAATCTCAGATCACCATTAGTGCTGTCTGTCTGTCACTCGACAGTCTAAATGCCACTCATCAGTATTTCTCTGTGTTCAGGATGTTGGATCAAAGTGGAGAGTGAAACGTCCCCCTTTAATCAGACCCTGTCTGCAGAAGGAGGTGTCAGTTCATCCACGCTGCAACAGCAAATGCTGTGCTGTGCTGAGACACCCTTGCTAAGCACAGACAATGTGACGATCCTCCAGACCTCCTCGGGTCTTCTCAGGCATCAGGTGACTTACACTGTTGGGGACGTCCCCAGGAACACTGAGAGTGGAGAGGCCGTTCAGAGTGAGAAGAAGAACTGCATATGCAGTGACTGTGGCAAAACTTTTACTAGCACATCCCACCTCAATCGACACCGGATGATACACACTGGAGAAAAGCCTTTTCAGTGCAGTGAGTGCGGGATGTCCTTCAGCCAAAAAGCCTTTCTTGTTAAGCATTTCAGAATTCACACTGGAGAGAAGCCATTCAGGTGCAGTGAGTGTGGCAAAGCCTTCAAGCATAATATCTCCCTTGTTTCTCACCAACGAGTTCACACAGGAGAGACGCCTTTTACCTGCACCGAATGTGGGAAATCATATATGACCAGATCCAACCTTACACGTCACTTTCAGGTTCATGCTGCAGAGAAGCCTCACAGTTGCAGTGAGTGTGGCAAAGCGTTTAAGGAGAAATCCAGTCTCATTTATCATGCGCGAGTGCACACTCGGGAAAGGCCTTTTCAGTGTAGCGAGTGCGGGAAGTCCTTCAGCCAGAAAGCCTTTCTCATCAAGCATTGCAGAATTCACACTGGAGAGAAGCCTTTCAGGTGCAGCGAGTGTGGCAAAACCTTCAAGCACAACTGCTTCCTTGTTGCTCATCAGCGAGTTCACACAGGAGAGACGCCTTTTACATGCACTGAATGCGGCAAGTCATATATGAACAGATCCAGTCTTTTATATCATTATCGGGTTCATACAGGAGAAAAGCCATAGAAGTACACTGTAGTGGTTTGAATAGGTTTGGCCCCTTAGACTCATGTGTTTGAATGCTTGACCCGTAGGGAGTGACACTATTAGGTGATGGGACCTTCTTAGAATAGGTGTGGCCTTGTTGGAGGAAGTGTGTCACTGTGGGGATGGGCTTTGAGGTCCAGTACTCAAGCTCCACCCAGTGTGGGAGAGTCTCTTCCTGGCTGATCAGGATGTAGAACCTCTGCTCCGCCAGCACTATGTCTGCCTGCATGCAGCCATGGTTCCTGCCACGATGATAATGAACTGAACTTCTGAAACTGTAAGCCAGCCCCAATTAAATGTTGCCCTTTATAAGAGTTACCTTGCTAACAGTGTCTTTTTGAAGCAATGGAAACCCTAACTAAAACATGTATCAAATGCATTAAATTGTAGAAAAAAATTTAAAATCTAGCCTTGTTTATCATGTCCAGGCTCATACAGGGGAAAGGCCTTTTGAATGTCGTGAATCTGGGAAGTGTTAAAAAACAAAACTCACTTCATCAAAGACCAACAAGTTAATAGTAGAGAAAAGGCTTTTATGTGTAGTGTGTGGGGGATGCAGCCTCATTTAACATCAGGGATTTTATGCAGCAAAGCGTCATGAGTACAAAGAATGTGGCAAAGTGTTTTGCTACAGGACTGGCTCCACACTGAATAGAGTATATGTATTGAGTGCAATGAACATGGGAAATCATTTCCATGATCTACCCTATCTACACAAGAGGACATTCACTGAACAAAAGTCAAGAGTGCTTCAAATGTAGGGAGCCTTCACCCACATGTCCATCATATTTAACTGAAGAGGCCACAGTGCAGAGATGCATCACGAACCCACTGGTTCTGGGGAAACCTTAGAGCAAAGTCTGCTCTTATTAGCAACACAGACACAACCCAGAGAGGTTTGTGAATGCAGAGAAAGCTTCAGCCATTGACCAAGATTGTTGAGCCTTAGTGAACGTGACTTTGAGCAGAGAAGTTCTGAGAGTGGCTTTTGTGAGGGAGCCAGTCATTGAAAATTACTCATCAAAGAAGAACACGGAGTCAAGATAAGGATTATTGCCATCTTCTTATTCCTAAGAAGTCAATGCTTTCTGGGGACTTATCAAGAAGAAGCCGTGTTCTTGAGTGCACCTGGGTGGAGTGGAGTCTCCATGTTACTGAGTTTGAATGGGGAAGGAAGAGAGCGACCTCGGTTTAAATACGATATATCTTTGTTGTTGTTTGTTCTATTAGTTGCCCTATATTGCAGTCCCTGGGATAAATGATCATTTACTGTAAAGTCTTCATGACTATTGTGTTCCTAAGTGTCACTACTTTTGTTGGGGACCAGCTCTTACATAGGAGTGCAGCCCACATGTTTTAGGTGCTTGTTGTTTGTTTCATGTGTGAGTATTTTGGCTGCACGTATGTATGAATACTAAATGCATAACCGATGCCTGTGAGGCCCCCAAACACATTGAATTCCTGGAACAGGAGTTACAGATCGGTGTGAACCAGTCTGTTTGCTGGAAATGGAATCCTAGTCCTCTCCAAGAGCAGCGAGAGGACTTACACACTGAGCCCTCGCTGAAAGCCATGTTTTGCTTTTTTAAGAAGTTAGTAGATTTTGTTCTAAAAGGCTATGTGTTTCAGATTTCCTGCTGCAGCGTATCAGATGCCAGTTTGTCACATCCTGACATTTTCCAAGTCATGAAGTGTTCACTCTAACAATTTTAGCAACTGTATTGTCTTGGGTATGATGGCACAGTCATTTAATCCCAGCACTCAGGAGGCAGAGGCAGCCTGATGTCTGTGAGTTCAAGGCCATCAAGGTCTACATATTGAGTTCCAGGATAGCCAGGACTACATAGAGATAACCTGTCTCAAAAAAAAAAAAAAAGAAAAAAAATAAAACAAATCAAACACACACACACACACACACTATATATATATATATATATATATATATATATATATATATACTAGCATATAATTGTGGCTTTAATTTTACATTATCAACATATATTATTATACAGATTTATTTACTTCTGTAAGTTTGTGTTATATGTGTTGCATGTGTGTCTATTCCCATTGGAGAGCAAAAAAGGCATCAGTCACTAGAACTGGAGTTCCAGCTCCTTATAAACCTTTAAGTGGATCCTGGAAATTGAACCAAAGTTATCTGCAAGAACAGTAAGTGCTGTTAGCCAGTGAGCCCTTTTTCTGACCATGTATCTGTGTTTTCTTTGTTTGTTTAGACACAGTCTTACTGTGTTGGTTTGGCTAGCTTGGAACTCTATGTAGATCATGTTGTTCTGAGCTAGTGCCCTGAGCAGACTTTGGGCGCTAGCTCCACACCAAGTTCCATAACACCCAGAGGAAGCGAGACTCCCAGGTGCTCTAACACACACAGGATCAGAGGATCCCAGGAGTTTGGTCACGCCAGGATTTCAGGATCCCAGAGGTAGCTTGACTCCCAGGAGCTCTTACACCCAGGATCTCAGAATCAAAGGATCACAGAGACAGCTGGACTCTAAGGGGTTCTGACATAACCAAGATAAGAGGAGGTAGAAGGAAGCCCTTAAAGAGGAAATACAAAAATCCCTTAAAGAACTACAAGAAAACACAACCTAACAGGTGAAGGAATTGCACAAAACCATACAGGACCTAAAAATGGAAGTAGAAACAATAAATCACAAAGGGAGATTTTCTCTCTGGTGACTTTCTAAGGCAGGACCAACTGGGAGGCACAGGCCTCAGAAGTGGCAGGGAAGCTGGGACAGGATCCTTTCTACCTCTGTCTACACCTAGGAGGAACAGCAAATCCACAGCCCTCTCTGCCCTTTCCCCACAAGCGGAGAGCCTGTCTCCAGGGTGTGCTCTGACCCCAGGACTCAGGAAGGACGACTGATCCACAGCCCTCTGCACATGGGTTTTAGCAAAGGAGAGCTGATCTCCCAGAAGTGCTGACACAGGATTACAGACCCACAGGAGGACCAAGCTCCAGCCAGAGATAGCAAGAACATCTAACACCAGAGATCAACAGATGGCAAAAGGCAAATGCAAGAATCTTACCAACAGAAACCAAGACTACTTGGCTTCATCAGAACCTAGTACTCCCACCACAGCAAGTCCTGGATATCCCAAAACACTGGAAAAGCAAGATTTGGATCTAAAATCATATCTCACAATGGTGATAGAGGAATTTAAGAAGGACATGAATAACTCCCTTAAAGAAATACAGGAGAACACAGGTTCAAGCCCTTAAAGAGGAAACACAAAAATCCCTTAAAGAATTACAGGAACGCACAACCAAACAGGTGAAGGAACTGAACAAAACCACCCAGGACCTAAAAATGGAAATAGAAACAGTTAAGAAATCACAAAGAGAGACAACTCTGGAGATAGAAATCCTAGGAAAGAAGTCAGGAAACATAGAAGCAAGCATCACCAACAGAATACAAGAGATAGAAGAGAGAATCTCAGGGGCAGAAGACACCATAGAAAACATTGACACAACAGTCAAAGAAAACACAAAATGCAAAAAGCTCCTAACCCAAAACCTCCAGGAAATCCAGGATGCAATGAGAAGACCAAACCTAAGAGTGAAGACTCCTCATGGCACTCAGCAACCCCATGGTTACATATGCAACTACAGTTCCAGGGGGTCCAAAACCCTCTTCTGACTTCTGCAGGAACCAGGCATTCATTTATTGAACATACATATATACAGGCAAAACATTAATATATGTATATAAACAAAATTAAAAAGCCCTATTTTTAAAGTTAGCACGTTATGATCCTATTCATAATAGTTACAAGAACTGCAAATTAATCCAGTTCTTAAAAAATGGAAACCAGGTATAGGCCTTGAATTCCTGACCTTTCCAAGACTTTTAACTGAAGGGATGTTGAATTTTGTCAAATGCATCTTCAGCATTTAATGAAATGATCATCTGGTTTTTTTTCTTTGAGTTTGTTTATATAGTGGATTACATTGATGGATTTCCATATATTGAATCATCCCTGCATCCCCGGGATGAAGCCTACTTGATCATAGTGAATGTAAATAAATAAAATATCCATTTTAAAAAAAAAAAAAAACAAGAAAAAAATGGAAACCAGGCTAGAGAGTTGGCTCCGTGGTTAAGAGTGTATGTTGCTTTTACAGAGGATTCAAGTTCAATTCCCAGCACCTACATGATGACACAACCATTCATACCTAATCTCATGGGATCCCATGACCTCTTCCAGGCATGCATGTGATGCATAGGCATACACACAGGGAAAATGCTTATACACATAAAATAATATAATTAAAAGTAGGAAATCTTTAGACACCTGAAAGCTTGAGACCACAGAGGAATTACACAGAAACATAACTTCTGAATATTGATTACTGAGATCACAATCACTTCATGGGATTAGGTGGATGATGAACTTTTGAGATGTGTACACTTAGCCAGGTGGTAGTGGTGCACACCTTTAACCCCAGCACTTGGGAAGCAGAGGCAGATGGATCTCACCACATGTATAAGGCCTTTCCTCAGTGTGAACTCTCTGGTGGTTAATGAAATCAGCCCTCTGGCTAAAGGACGTTCCACGCTGGCCACACTCATCCCTGTCACCATGGGGACAGACCACTCAATGATCTACGTCTCTCCTAGGATTCCAAGTCTACCTACCTGCACCCTCTTCTTTTACACACTGTACTTTTTATTTTGTACCTTTGGGTGATAGTAGGCTCCAAGACCATCAACGCTCACCTCTCACGATGGCCTCAGTATCACTGTGCCCTCCTATAATACCCATAGGCACGCAGGAGGAAGCCATGTAATTCAGAAATTGATAAACACAGGTCTATAATTCATTGTATTCCACAGTTATTTAGAGAGTCCCTGACTTGTGTCCTTCACACACATCTAAATGTGAGCTGACTCTTCACTGTTGTGTTTTAAATGCCAGCACCCACAGGTTCTTTCTTTCTTCTGTAAACCAAGCTCACAGCGTCGGAAGTATGGAACAGTGAGGGAGGGAGGAAGAGAACACCTGTCTGGCAGCCCCATTAACCAAA
>JADRCC010556739.1:0-17100 GCA_019843855.1 Hylomyscus alleni | reverse complement strand
GCTCCTTGGCTTGCTAGTTCTTACTCCTAGAGAGTATCTGCTACAGAGCAGACTGGAAAGATGACTAATTCTTATTTACCACTGGCTTCTCACGATATGCATAACCGCAATGCTGGTAGTCAGTTATTATGTTGAGTAAATAAACCTAAAGTAGTGTTAGTTTACATAATTTATCCTATGTATATGCAGCTATGTATAAGTATGGATGTTGTGTCTATGTGATTGAGTACAAAGATTTACCATACTTACATGTTCTGCAGTTCTGCAGTTTGCTTTTGGAATTTCATGAATTATGAACAATTTACTAAGTCTGATAGCTTTACTGTATTCCTCTGTATGCCTTGCTAAACCAGGATTCAATGGATGGATAGTTTTGTCATTCTTTGTATGTAGGTAGCACTGTTAGAGTTAGCCTCTCATTTTCTCCCTGCATCATTTACCTCAGTTCTCTTTACTGCCTCTGTGTACATCACCATCATTAGTACTCCAACTTAGCCTGTCTTTTGATCCCACTGTATTCATTCCAAATTTTCATTATGCATTCTTTTTTAAAAGATTTATTTATTATTATACATGAGTACACTGTAGCTGTCCTCACACAGTCCAGAAGAGGGCATCAGATCTCATGATGGATGGTTGTGAGCCACTATGTGGTTGCTGAGATTTGAACTCAGGACCTTTGGAAGAGCAGTCAGTGCTCTTAACCACTGAGCCATCTCTCTAGCCCCTCATTATGCATTCTTTAATAAATGACTTGTTTTCTCAAATGCAGCCTATCTGAATTGGAACTGATCTACATGAAGCATTTGTCTCATAATCTCCTGCTATTTATCATTGGTATTAGCACAACATCTTCTGAACCCACTGATCGATTGCTTAGCACATTGGTTTAGGCACACTGTAACATGGCATAAAATGAGTGTCAAAAGTCTATAGTACACATTCATTGAATTCATCCCAGGCTTATTACTAATATACCCTGAAAATTCATCTTCAACTCATTAAAAAACATAATTTGAATTCATTTTATGTGCTTTTGCTTCCAAGGATTTTTGTGTGCTCATACTAACACATTAGCAAACTATAATAACCAGTAACAACTATTGACTTTACTCTTTATCTTTACCCAAAAGATCTGACATCCTTAGAGATTATCCACAAACACACAAATTTTATTTCCTAAAGTGTATGGCCAACTTTTAGTGGTAGTTTTCTTAAACCCATTTTATCCTTTTCAGGTGCTTAGGATTTCAAGGTTTTCAAAAGAAGGAATATATGTGGGAAGGAATTAGTTTCTCTCTTCTAATTTAAAGAGAAATGTTAATAAGTCAATAATAAATAAATTGAAGTCTCTTTTCAAATAACAAATGACAGTGGCCAATAAACACATGAAAAATGTTCAAAATCTTTAGCCATAAGGGAACTACAAATTAAAACTATACTGGATCTTTCTATGAATGTTGTCCAGAAAACAGGCAACAGCTATATATATATAATATATATTATATATATATAATATATATTATATATATATAATATATATTATATATATATTTATATCATATAATATAAATTATATTGTACCCAGGGTTGTTGCATTATTATTCATAATCAAATCATAATATTTAGGTATCCATGGTATCCATGATATTCATCAATAGATAGATAAATAACTTATGGTACATAAACAAATAGAGAATTATTCAGTAATCAAGAGAATGAAATAATTCCCCTTTCATCACCTTGTTAAGTAAGAATAGCAAGACCCCAAAAGATAAATCTGTAGTTTTTTTCCATATCTGAAATAAGAACAATAATGAAAGATACAAAACAAATGGGACTAATCAAGGACATGTGGGGAATGAGAAGTGGGGAAGTGAGAAGTATGGATAACTTATGGTGACTACAAAGTACTTTATGTGTCAACTTTTTATAAAACCTTATATCCTGTTCAATGTAAAAACAGGCAATAAAAAAGATGCTAAGCAGTATTCCATTTAAATTCTTGATCTTACACAGGCTTCAAACATTCATTCATATGTCCTATTTAGAAAGTGTCACTTTCTGCTCTCAGTAGGCAAATATGCTATCCACCAAGCTTCATGACCGATAAGACCCATATGGTGGAAGGACAAACTGTTTCTAAACTCCATTCACACACTGACAGACATATATGTTTACACACATACGTGCGCACACACATACACACACACATCAATAAGTAAATAATAAATATAAGTTAAAAATATATTTCCATGTCACGTTTTGTCATCTTTGTATCTCAATCTAAGTATCACTTTCTCTTCCACTATATACAGTTCCTTTGTAGGTAACAATTGTTACCTAAACTTTATTTTTTATACACATTTTAATTCAGCTATTAAATTGAATAATCTACTCCCAACTAAATTCTACTATATTGGCTTATGCCCCGTCATGATCGCCTCTGTGATCTTAAAATCCTTGGTCATATTTCTACCCTTCCTTTTATCTACCTGTGTTTTTCCTTCACTTGACTTTAAATCTCCTTCTATCTCAGTATTCTATTAATTCCTCCTCAATCTTCCTCAACAGTGTGTAGCTTTTTCTATAGCTTTCTCACTGTTGGTCACAATTATTTGATCTAAGTGATATATAACTGATCTCAATCTCTTTTCCTTACCCATGGAACAACAGCAGCATCAGATACATCACAGTACAGGGATCTCAGCATCTATAACCATTTGCTGCCATAAGATACACCAAATTTTGTTCTTCTCCACATGTATCCTTTTCCCAACTTTGCTTCTCACATCCTTATTCATATATTTATCCTATTTTATCTTAAGAGATCACTCCTAAGTCATACACATGCACTCATAAGCACACATACATACATATACAAACACACCACAAATCACACGTGCCATTATGGAAATGAATGAATTTGCTGGAGAAAAGGAAGAATAAAAGGAAAGCGAGATGCTTTGGTTTGGATAATCCATTGTAAGTGAAGACCAGATAAAGGATACATATAGTGTCCTTGAAGCCAAAACGATGATCATGTGCAGGAAAAATTAAAGAACTCCCTAACTGCTGCATTTAAGCAATGCTTCTTCCTCAGTATTTGATGGATAACTTCTATGGTGTTGGGGATTAGATTGGTAAAAGTGAAAGTTAAATGATAAAAAAAATCACCATATGTGTTCTGATAGATGTCTATGGAAATTTCTACATAATATCACATAGAGGTCAACTCCTCCTATTTATTTTCATTTGTCTGACAAAAACATAAACATATATATTTTGCCCTCATTTTCTTGATTACCATTGACAACTCCATACTCAAGATACATAATGAACTAGTAATTTTCACTGCTTACTATTTGCAAAATGAATAGACTATTTTTCATCTTTTGTGGATTTTAACCAATGAGTTGAGTATTTTATTTTCTGTGAATTTACAGACTTTTAAAAAAAATTTTAAAATAATGATTCATGGCATTTTATCTGTTGACAGTGTTATAGCATCTCTACTCTACCACTGTTCTATGATAAAGACTGTAAGCATATTTAGAAAATCTCATCTGTTTTCTCTTCTACTGCTAAGGAAGAACAACCTACCAAGGTGAAAAATAAACTCAATAATGAAACATGGATAGATGCTTATTAGCTTTTATTCTTGAAAGTAGCATTATCAATAAATCAAACAAGCCTCTTTCCATGATCCCTTAGTAATTATTTACCTCTGTGGCAATTCCAAACAAAGAACAGGTACCTGAAGATTCAAAGCTACCATCTGCAAATGACAGAAAAGATAAGATAATTGTCTTTCTGGTTCTGGGTTAGTTGATACTTACACCTGGAAATTTCATCCCTAAAGCTAGATTTCATGATATTGGAAGGTATCGTGCATGCTAAGTGAGGAGAAAATTAATCACCTGTAAACCCTGAGACCTACCCTGTCACCTGTCCTGACCAGACAAGCCCACTAGTGCAATAGTGCCATGGACATTATGGAAATAACCAACCATTTTCTCAATGGTTTTAATTTTCTACATCTACATTCATCTACAGGATGAAACCAATGTTTAGCACCAAGATGGAACTAAGAAACTATGACTAAAATGGTCATGTTATAGAAGGAGCCTTCTCCTGTTATTCTGCTAAATTGTTTTTTACTGTTAAACAGACTCTCAATGAATTAGCAGTATATCCAGAGATGAATACATTTCTAAGGGTCAGGGAAGTTTCTATTTGCCATAGATGCTGACTAACAAGAGTGTCACAAGTGGTTAGGCTGAAGAAAATAAGTAATTTTGGAATAGTTATCTCTAAATTTGATATTGATATCATATCTCTCCAAAGCTGTGAGAACATTTCAGAAATAGGGTGGAAAAGATGTAAGAACCAGAGTTGGTATAAAAGGAAACTGTCCTGTCTAAACTAAAATGCTCTGACTGAAAGGAAACTGTTCTCTAGACACAGCAGGGAAGTTGTACATATGAACTCACAGTGGTTGTGACAGCATGCACAAGATCTATGCAAGTTCAAGCCAGACAAAGTTCAAGCCAGACAAAGTTCAAGCATGACTTGAAGATATAAACTTGAGGGGTTTTTTTTTTTTGTTTTGTTTTGTTTTGTTTTGTTTTTGTTTTTGTTTTTTTGGTAACTGTTAGCATCTAAGAGATAGGAATTTAATTTCCCTTAATAGAGTAGTCCCTTTAGATCAAACACACTCCAATGGAAGGCCACAGCTCAATTGGGGAGCACAATTTGGGGTTGATAGGATTAAACAAGAACTAAGACTGAAACAGAATACACCAAGTTTGGAGGGTAAGGAAAGGGGTGAATCTTCGAGCAGTTGGGAGAGCAAGTGAATATAATCAGAACACTAGGTATGAAATTCTGAGAAACCTAATATAAAATGAGAAAAAATATGCAAACTAATTTATGGTATTACTTGGAGAGATTCTCTAGTTCAAAAGCAGTTGAAGATAACAAAAGTGGGTATTTTCTCTTATTTTCTTTATGATTAACTTACATGAAGTAATAGTAAGGGGATGTGGTAAAGTAGTTATCTGATATTATTTTCTATTTCCCTTTTAAAAAAGAAACTGGTACAAATGAGATCAGTTATCTCAGAGAAACAAAAACAGCAAAGAAACAAACAAAAGAACATATAGTTATTGTACTGGCTGGTTTTGTGTCAACTTGACACAAGCTGGAGTTATCACAGAGAAAGGAGCTTTGGGTGAGGAAATGCCTCTATGAGATCCAGCTGAAAGATATTTTTCTCCAGTTTGATCAAGGGGGAGGGGCCCCTTGTGGGTGGTACCATCTCTAGGCTGGTAGTCTTGGGTTCTATAAGAAAGCAAGGAACCAAGCCAGTAAGAAACATCCATCCAGGTCCTCTGCATCAGCTCCTGCTTCCTAACTTGCTTGAGTTCCAGTCCTGATTTCCTTTGGTGATGAACAGCAATGTGTAAATGTAAGCTGAATAAATCCTTTCCTCCCCAATTTGCTTCTTGGTCATGATGTTTGTGCAGAAATAGAAACCCTGACTAAGACGGTTATTAACAAAATAGTATGAATTTTCTGACCTGTTTTCTAATAATTTATTGATTTTTAAAAATTGTTTATCATTCTGATCTCTTCCAACACTGTGGTGCTCCCAACTTGAGGTCTTGGAATACTTAATAAAAAATGGTCCAATAAAAATGTTCCTTATGCACTTCTTAAAAGTATGTATTTTACTTATCATACAGTAGAGTTGTGAGAAAGAAATGTAGCTGTTTCCCGATATGATCCCTTTGAGCAGAACCTAAAACTGAGCATGTTATGATGAGTCAGTTCCTGGAGTAGACATTCAAGGTTACAGTGGTCAGTACAAATTTGTACTGTAGTGTACTGAGTAGTCTGTGTAGGTCAGACTACTCAGGCACACTGCCACTGGTCATAGATACCAGGAATGAATCATTTACAGGAACGAGGCTAAGGAGTCAGAGAGCAGAGATCGGTTAGCACCCAAGGCATTCTTTGTTGTTCACTGCCAAGTGAGGATGATGCCACCACTCACTCTCAGCAACTTAGAGCGGGGCATTTAGGTCAGAGACGTTAGATAATACACAGTGTATTTCTATCAGACTATTTTAAGAGAGTTCCAAAAGTGGTTTTAAAATCAAATTGAAAGACCATAATACATGTGTATGTATATATACCCACACATATAGCTTTTGAATATATATAATATGTAACGTATGAATTATATTCTCACAGGAATTTTAAATGTATTTTAAAACATATTTCTCTTTCTGCCTCTCTGTCTCTGTTCTTGTCTGTTTGTCTCTGTCTCTGTCTCTGTATATATGTATGTATGTATGTGCATGGGTTTTTAGATCTTGACTTACCATATACCATATGATTCTTATTTGTATGATATTTATTTTTGCACAGATAACTATTTGCCATTCTTACATAAGAATTTCATGAATTCATTGTTTTTGATAGCCGAGTAGTACTCCATTGTGTAAATGTACCACATTTTCTGTATCCATTCCTCTGTTGAGGAACATCTGGTTGTTTCCAGTTTCTGGCTATTATAAACAAGGCTGCTATGAACATGGTGGAGCATGTGTCCTTATTACATGTTGGGGCATCTTCTGGGTATATGCCCAGGAGTGGTATAGCTGGGTCTTCTGGTAGAATTATGTCCAATTTCCGGAGGAATGACCAAACTGATTTCCAGAGTGGTTGTACCAACTTGTAATCCCACCAGCAATGAAGGAGTGTTCCTCTTTCTCCACAACTCTCCAGCATCTGCTGTCACCTGAGGTTTTGATCTTAACCATTCTGACTGGTGTGAGGTGGAATCTCAGGGTTGTTTTGATTTGCATTTCCCTGATGACTAAGGATCTTGAACATCTCTTTAGGTGCTTCTCAGCCATTTTGTATTCCTCAGTTGAGAATTTTTTGTTTAGCTCTGTATCCCATTTTTTAATAGGGTTATTTGTTTCTCTGGAGACTAACTTCTTCAGGTCTTTATATACATTGGATATTAGCCTTCTATTGGATGTAGGATTGGAAAAGATCTTTTCCCAATCTGTTGGTTGCCATTTTTTCCCTATTGACAGTGTCCTTTGCCTTACAGAAGCTTTGTAATTTTATGAAGTCCCATTTGTCAATTCTTGATCTTAGAGCATAAGTTATTGGTGTTCTGTTTAGGAAATTGTCCCCTTGTGCCCATGTGCTCGAGGCTCTCCCCCACTTTCTTTTCTATTAGTTTCAGTGTATCTGGTTTTATGTGGACGTCCTTGATCCACTAGAACTTGAGCTTTGTACAAGGAGATAAGAATGGATCAATTTGCATTCTTCTACATGCTAACCGCCAGTTGAGCCAGCACCAATTGTTGAAAATGCTGTCTTTTTTCCACTGGATGGTTTTAGCTCCTTTGTCAAAAATCAAGTGACCATAGATGTGGGGTTCATTTCTGGGTCTTCAAGTGGATATTAGCCCAGAAGCTCGGAATACCCAAAATACAATCCACAAATCACAAGAAACTCAACAAGAAGGAAAACCAAAGTGTGGATACTTCGATCCTTCTTAGAAGGGGCAACAAAATACCCATGGAAGGAGTTGCAGAGACAAACTATGGAGCAGAGGCTGAAGGAAGGACAATCCAGAGACTGCTCCACCCGGAATCCTTCCCACATTCAATCACCAAACTCAGACACTATTGGGGATGCCAACAAGTGCTGGCTGACAGGTTCCTGATATAGCTGTCTCCTGAGAGACTGTGCCATTGCCTTACTAATACAGAAGTAGAGGCTCATAGTCATCCATTGGACTGAGCACAGGGTCCCCAATGAAGGAGTTAGAGAAAGGACCCAAGGAGCTGAAGGGGTTTGCAGCCCCTTAGAAGGAAAAACAATATGAACTAACTAGTACTCTCAGAGCTCCCAGGGATTAAACCATCAACCAAAGAGTACACATGGTGGGACTCATGGCTCCAGCTGCATATGTAGCAGAGGATGGCTTAGTTGATCACCAATGGGAGGAGAGGCCCTTGGCCCTGTGCCGCATGTCAGCCTTGGCCTCTCAACCCAAAGGAGAAACAGATTCCTGGTCTAGGTCGGCAAGGCATCAGCGAAGAAAAAGTAACAGATGTGACACAAGGAAGTGCAGGATCTGAATGCATTTCTCAAAAAATGGCATCAGACTTTTACAGTCATTACAAAAGAGAAAAGAAAAATCTGGCAGCTCAGTGGTCAGGGTCCATCTGAGGCCATCTTAAACACACTGGGTTTAAAGCAGTCACCTCTTCTGGACTGGTGCAGCACCCCTGGGCTCTGAGCACTGGGCCTGCTCCGGCCAGGCTGGAGTCCTGGGGGACTGCAGGTGAGCCAGCCAGGAGGGGAGAGGCTAGAATCTCAAATGCTCTCCTGCTGCACACTATCTCATACACACACACACACACACACACACTCTGTTCAAGGTCCCAACCATCCTTAGTAAAGGCCCACTGTGCTAATCTTTTGGGCTAGTCAATGCCCCACCCCCTCATTATCTCTCTAAGAAGGCTGGAGGTAATCAGTATGAATGTGTAACATTGCCTGTGAGAAATTCCAAGCCTGGGTTTGGCTAAGATGTTGGAATGTTGGTGGAGGTCAGAGAGCAACTTATCTTGGGGGACGCCTAGCAAACGAGATTATAGCAAGGACATATGTGGGCTCCCTCTGAGTTAGGGGATGCAGGAGGCGGCTTCCTTGAAGCTTTTGCCTCATAAACTGCTGTCACGCAAAGTGGGAGTGGCAGTCTTGTGAAGGTTCTATGCCCCAGTATAGGAGAATGCAAGGCTAGGAAGAGGGTGGGTGGGTGAGCAGGGGGAGGGTCCCCCCCCCCGCAGGGGAAATCAAGAAAGGAGATATTGTTTGAAATGTAAATAAAGAAAATATCTAATAAAAAAAGATACACTTATTGTGTCCACTAGCACTGAGGATAAGAAAGGAATGCAGCAAACAAGGGACAAACTGTCCCAAAATTGTGGAGCTTCTTATCTTTAAAGACAAATATTTCTAACTGATGACAAAGCCTCATGGGACAGCATAGCTTGCCCTTAATCTTCCCAGATACTACTAATGGTGCTGCAAGTACTGAAATCTGAAATGGGAAAAGTTACAATTGTATAAAACATGCTCAAAGTAATCATTTACCTTAGTAAAATTTCTTCTATGATTTTAAAGGATGTTTTAAAACCTGAATTCATTGAGGTCTTAATTTATTGTCATTCTTTTAGTTTTTTATTACTTCATTTACTTTTTGAGATTAAATTATAATTACATAACTTCTCCCTTCCCTTTCCTGTTTATAAACACAAATACATTCCATCCCCACCTACATCATACAAGACCATAAGAATGTGCAGGCTGTAAGTTGAGAGGATAAACTTCAGCAGAGATCATCACTCAGCATTCTGCTTTAGAAGTTAAAAGTGGGGTGTTGCTTGAGTAAGAGACCAAGGAACAAAACGACTGGAATTAATTGTCCTGAAAATGTCAATGCATTTATGGAAACTTATAAAAGCACCATTGAAAATCAGCAGGAAAGGATAAAAAAAAAGTAGATAAATATATGCAATGAAAATTGCTTTTTATGAGGGAAAACATAAAATCAAACATAAATGACAGCACAGGGGAGATTTCAAGATCTCATTCTTCCACAGAAACACTAATCTGCAACACTCAGTCAGAGAACTCTCATAAGAGCTGGATGCTAGCTGGAGCATGCAATAGCCCAGCAAGCTGTGAGCAGGAAAGAACTCCAATGCCAAAAGGTGAAGCAAGATGGACGTAAAGGATGCTGCTTCACAAGCTCCTCACGAGCTCTTCCTCCGGGTCGGATTCAGCATCAGGGGAACAGGTGTGGTTAGTACGTTCTTCCTCAGGATAGCAGAAACAGAAACTTATATTGAATGCTGTGGCTTTTCAGAATGCAGCTTGAGGAACTGGTTTCTGTCTTGCCTAACTTGGAATACTAATGGAAGTGGCATAGTTTAGATGCCTGCAGGTCCCAGAGCAAGCAGCCCCAGAGAAGTTGTAGGACCTTAAAGAGATATGAAATAGAGAAAGATGTCTTGAGTACCTACAAAGAAATTGAGAAACCACAAAATAGAAAACTGTATGCACAAAAACATCCTCCCAAACAATTTGGGATGTTTCCAGACTTCTAGTGAGGTTAACTGGATACAGTTACACAATACTGGAAGAAACAGATGCCTTATTTTTCAAATCCAAACATTATAACAAAACTTGTAAGGCATGTAGAAATATGGCGACTATAAGAAACAAATGAACCCAAGTAAATCATGGATAAATGAACACCTGTTCATTGTTAACCAAACACTTAACTCCTCATCTCAATAAAAATTCAAAGCAGTTTAATCTTAAGCTAAATATGAGTAGTCACGGTCTTGTACCAAGCATTCAGTCTGCTCCCAATGACGTATTCTAGTGTGGAGGTGGTTCCAGGAGATATTGTGGTTGTAAGACAGAGGAAGTCATAAACCAAAGCAGGTAGCCAGCTGCAGCAAGGCTGCAAAGCTGCTACAGATGTTTCAGATTCCATTCCTAGCTCTCAGGTGTGAGTGAAATAGCGACGTGATGAGAGTACATTTTAAACGTTCTGATAGGAAGATTAGGTCAGACTTGGGTTGAGCAAAGGATAGCATTCAAAGCTGCTAAAACTTGCCCACGGTGGTTAGTTGGTCTCAGGTCTGTACAACTTTCTCTATAACCATCAGTGTCAGTCGTTTGGTCTTGGAACTCAAAGCTCAGCTGCAGCCCTTCTGTTTCTTTATGAGGCAAAACCTTGGTTCACAGAATTAATTACATTACAAATCATTTAGAATAATCAACGTAACAAGGCTAATATACCATGAGAAAACAAAGATACACCAATAAATTTAAAAAAAACTATACATAACAAAATACAGCATTAGTAAAGAGAAATTATAACAAAAATAGAAGAGCAAAAATTGTAAAGCTGAAGTTATAGTAGAAGGTCTCAACAAAGTCATCAGGCAGAAGAAAGAGTTAAAACCCTGGGCATGGAAAAGTGTCTGTCAACAGAAGGCATACAAAAGCACCAGGTATATGTAACACTATTCAATATCACTAGTTGTCAGGGAAATGCAAGTAAAAGCTGGAAATTACAGTTTACAGCTTTGGAGGTGATTATTACCAAAAACAGAGTATAATGTGACAAGTTCTGAACAAATAAAAGATAAAACTACAATATGCCCCAGCAGTTAGGAAAGTATGTAGCTAAAGAAAATGAAATTAGCACCTCCTGGAGACAAGTATGCTCAGGGTTCCTGGAACTCTTATTCATAATAGTCGAGTCATGGGAAAACTAATAGTTAAAGAAGCTACGGCTATATGCACAAATATGATACTTACATGCATTTATAAATGTAATGTATCAAGACGTTTTATGACTTAAAAGGAAAACAGGAAATGTAACTACATACACTAAAAATTTAAAGAACCAACAAGACATGAATAATAAAAGAATTATACGTGTGCACATATATATTTGTTTGTATATACTCACATACACACACACACACACACACACATATATATATGTCATATATGTATACACACATATACACATATATGAATATTTTGACCTAAATGTAATCATGTAATCATGTTATATATGACAAGATAAGTAAATCTAAAGAATAATGTGACTTCATTTTAAATTCCATATATATATATATATTTTAGGAAGCTTTTACAGCAGTAGCTTTCCATATGTTTTTCCAAAAGCACTTTAGTGTTAGCTATCTCTTTACATACTCACTCTTTTACCTTAATCTCCCATCCCTCATCCTCTTTAATACTCGTATTCCAGTTTCCTTTTTATCTTTTCACAATGTTATGTTACGTGTCTTCTTCCTTGAGATATCCCATTCTTCATCCTTGTCCCTTGCTAGGTACCTATCCTCTCCTAAGGACACAGTTATATCCACAGATCAGTGCGTTGTTCATCCCTCGGCAGAGAAGATTGTTTTTGTAGTAGATGAGAATTAACACAGAAGTCCACAACTGGGCAGTGTGGAAAGAGTGAGAGACTTTGGAGTACCCAGTCCTAGATGGGATGTCTTCATCAACACCTTCCCTGCAAGCCTCAGGGATCCATGTTAAAGAGGAAGCAGAAAGATTGTAAGAGCTAGAGGAGATGGATGAGTCCAAGAAAATAGTGGCTTTCCAACACAACAGAATTGATATCCATATGAATCCACAGCAGCTGTGGTAGCATGCATAAGACAAGCTCAAGTATTATGCAGACAGAATCCCAGCAATAAAAAAGAAAGAGGATGTGGTGGTTTGAATATGCTTGGCCCACAGGAAGTGGCACAGTTAGAAAAGGAAGTATATCACTGTAAGGGTGGGTTTTGAGGTCCTATGCTTAAGTTCTACCCAAGGTAGAAGAGATTCTCCTCGCACCTTTAGGTGGAGATACAGGACTCTTGGTTCTCTCAGCACCAGGTCTGCCTGCATGATACCATGCTTCCCACCATGATGATAATAGACTGAACCCCTGGAACTATAAGCCAGCTCCAATTAAATGTTGTCCGTTTTAAGAGTTGTCTTGGTCATGGTGTCTCTTCATAGTAATAAAACCCTAAGATAGAAGGCACAAACTCCCACTATTAGCCAATAAGCTATCTGCAATTTCCCCATTGAGAAAGGGCAAATCAATTTTCTACAAACCAAGGATCACATGGTGCATCAATCACACTTAAGGGCTGGCCCAATGCCCAGCAGCAGTTGACAACACAAAATATTGCCTTTGTTTTGTTTTGGTGTGTGTGTTATTTTTTGTTTTTTTTGGTTTTGTTTTTCTTGACAGGAAGAACATAAATTATATGGGTATCGAGGTGGAAATAATCTGAGAAGAGGTGGGGAAAGTAAAAAAAAGCATATCAAAATATATTATATGAAAAACATTTTTAAATGAAGCAATCACTCCCCTAGCCCCTCTCCTACAATGCAGCTTCCTATATTCTCATATCATCTTCCCTCCCAATTTTATATGCTCTTTATAAAACTCACTGGGTACTCTTAGTACTTCTTTTATATTCCCTCTCATTATACATAAAGTGAAATTTGTCTCATAAATGGCACGAGTAAAAGTTCTTCCTAATTTAAATAGTTATTTGAATAATGTGATGAGCCTATCATAAGTATGCAGCATGCATGCACATAGATTCTTTGTGTCTGTCACCGCAGTCCTCCCTCCTATTTCCCTGTATATATGCACATGCACCGTTCAGTATGTACTCATATGTATGTGTGTGTGTGTGTGTGTGTGTGTGTATGTGTAGCAAAAATGATAATTTACCACAAGAATGGATGTGTGAACTTGAATACAGTGAGTCTTTCTGCTTCTCTGGGAAGCAAGTATCTGTGTCAGAGGAGCCTGTTAAAAGGCTATTTTACTTTTAGCAGGATTGGAGCACTTAGCCATCAATAATTTAGCCATTTATGCTTTCAACATCGCTTGTTGAAAATTTGATTTGACCTTTGTCCATACTGCTGAGTCAGACCTGTGAATGATTTCTCAATTTTTTGCTGTTCCCGTGTAACTCCACCACCATGTAACAACTTCAGCATCTTGAGAGAAGAATTAGCAAATCAATAATTACTTCATATATATTTTCAAACCGCTACATGATAAAGATTCAAATCAGATCATAGGATAATAATAGAAAAGCTTTTGTACAGAGGGCATAGACTGCAGTATGATTTGATCCCAAATGGCCACATGCCTGTTTGCACAAAGGACCATAAATTTTTAGCACTGTTTTGAAATGGTGTCCATGTTTTCATTTCTTGGATTTTAATGGACATGTGTCTATCTTATCTGACAAACTATGGTAAAAGAATACAAGGTGTTTTCTGAGGCCAGCTAGCCAAATAGGCACCAGCAAGCTTAGAGACAACTGAAGATGAATCCCTTTCCTCATAATCAGCTTTTGCCATTTTTAATACTTCCAGGGGATTAGGTTGAAATTAATCAGAGCTTTATTTAAGATCATTAAAAGACAGGTGTTTCCTCCCAGTTAGAGGAAAGAATCTCAGATGGTAGATCTCAAAAGTTAAAAAACAAAACAAAACAAAACAAAAAACCTACTGTCTCTTCTCATTGAGGTAATCCAGGGTCTGGAGAGATGACTCAGGGCTAGGAGGGAATGATACTTTCACAGGGTCCTAGATTCTGATTCCTAGACCTTATTCCTGTAGCTCACAACTTCCTGTGACCCCTACCCAAGGCACCCAATGCCCTCTTATGGCCTTTGAGGACACATTCACCTATTTCCACATATCCATACACCGACACACACACACACACACACACACACACACACACACAGAGAGAGAGAGAGAGAGAGAGAGAGAGAGAGAGAGAGAGAGAGAGGCATATGCACACGTGCACACACAAATTAAAAACAAAATAAATCTTACAAGATGGTAAGCCAACTAAGCCTACCAATACCCCTGTGATCTCCCAGGAAACCAGACTGAACTAAAAACAATGAGGACTAATTATCCTGTTATTGAGACAATATACTCATACCACCCCAAACCAAAGTCCCAACCAAAGTGCAGTTTACTGTAGATCTTTACTGTTAAGCTTGAAAACTTTTCTGAATTCCAGTCCAAATACACTATCTTTTCATTTTCTGCTCTCATCTTTATTTTTCATTAAAAATTCAGAAACCAGCACATAATATTCTACTTAAGCTAGAAAAATGATGTTCGGAAGGTAACAAAGAACCTAGTAATATAGTGTATAGATGAGGAAAAAGAACACACACACACACACACTCAGAAACATACAGAAACACACACAAAGATGCACACACAGAGAAACACATTCAGAAACACACAGACACATGCACAAAGATACACACAGACAGACAGACAGACACACAGGCACACATACACAGACACACACAGAATTGGAAGGAACTATTTGCCAGGGTTGTAAAACATTCTCAAATAAATGGATGAAATTATTCAATTTAAATAAAACATTCTCACAATGACACATATGTAAACAATTTGATAATTAATATTAACAATGTTAATAAATGAAAAAATTCAAAATCTAACTCTACAGACAGTATAAATATAATTATAAAGCTAAATATTTAGTAATAATTATTTCACCACATAGTCTCTAGAACTCCTAACTAGAAAATAAATAATAATTTAAAACAATTTTGAAATAACAATGTTTTACAGGCTTCTGATATATTTTATTGTTATTAATTTAATTCTGGGGGTGCCTCAGCACAATAAGTAACATGTCAGTTCCATAATTTATACTTAAACAAGTTTTTTTCAAGTTTTATTTTCTAAACCTTGTAATTTAAAAAAAATCTTGAGAATTTTATGCTTGAGTATTGTATTTATATCATTGACATCTCTCTCTACCTCTCTCCACCTCTTTCTATGTCCTCCCACCCCCTCCACTAATCCCTGTCAAATCAAAATCCTCTCCTGTGGTTACTATTCTTATAAACACACACATCTATATTACATACTTATACATTGTCACATATGTCTGCACACATGTATAGGAATGTATATATTTATAACCTGCTGTGTTTAGAGTTGACCTTTGGGGATTAGATAACCTATTAGGGAGATCATTCCTAGAGATTCCTTCTTTTGTCTTAGGGTGATTGCTTGTGAGATCTGAATGTCAGTTGGTGGTATCATTATGCAGGTCTTGGTTAGGTGAGCATATTGCTGAAATTAGGTGGGTAGAGATTCCCTTTAAGATACAGAAGACACTATTTTGAAGCAAATGGATTGGTCCTCAAGCTCTTAACCTTGTTCTGCCCCCTCTTCCAGGCCATCTTCTGATCCTTAGTCCTGAAGCTTGTGCTATAGATGAATCAGTTTAGTTGTAAATCCCAAGATCAGTTCTTGCATTTTGGCCAGTTGTGGATTTCTTTTCTGCACAACAGTCAGAACCCTAACCATCCTTGTCTTGACACTTGGGATATCCTCACTCTCTCTGAAGACCACTTTTCTCCCCATGCAGCTGCTTACTAATGTCCACAGCCAAACCTGCCTGCTGTCTTGTACCTTAACTCAAAAGACATGGCTCTCTTTCCTGCTTTTATCTATTTCCTCCTCCCAGTTGCTTCTAGGATTTATATCGTGTCTTTACCATGATTTTTCTCCTAAACTCTAATAAAATGGTCCTTGAGCTTCTTTCAGTGTTCTGTAAGGTCCAGAGGTAATCTACAATAGCCATGTTGGTCTTCAAATTAATGAATTTATATTGTATTAATTATTTTATTTATTTCCCAAATGTTGCCCTCATTCCTGGTCCTCCCTTCACAAATTCTTTACCCCATAACCCCCACTTTGCTCCCCCACTCACACACTTACTACCACATCACCCTTCTCTGAGGCATCAAGTTTCTACAGAATCAAATGATCCTTTCCCACTGAGGCCAGACAAGGCAGTTCTCTGCTACATATGGAATGGGTGTGGGCCTGTGTCTCTGCTGCTGTCTGGAACTGCAGCTCTCTGCTGCTGGGGCCTGGGGCTGCATGGTGCGTTAGTTAAAAGGATACAATGCATATGTGAGATATTTTATTATATGAAAGAGAAAATTGACCAGTCATGTAGAGAGAAAGGAGAAGAAGAGGAGAAGAGGAGAGAGACAGAGAAAGGAAA
The DNA here is from genome assembly GCA_019843855.1 of Hylomyscus alleni. Taxonomy (NCBI): domain Eukaryota; kingdom Metazoa; phylum Chordata; class Mammalia; order Rodentia; family Muridae; genus Hylomyscus; species Hylomyscus alleni. The sequence goes on along the minus strand of JADRCC010556739.1, from coordinate 350 downwards.
GAAAGAAAGCAAGAGAACAAGAAGGCAAGAGAGAGAACAAAGAGCAAGATAGAGAGGAAGAAGGCAAGAGAGGAAAGAGAGAAGATAGAGAGGAAAGGCAAGAGGGCAAGAAAGAGAGGAAGAAGGCAAGAGAGCAAGAGAGAAGGCAGGGGGCAAACCGTGCCTTATATTGTGTGAGGCGTGGCTATCTGTCTACGGGGTGGGCCATGCCTGGCTATGGTCAGATGACTAGCGGTAGGATCCAGCTAGAATGCTGGGAGCTTGGGGCATTGTCTACCTGACAGAGCACACATCTCCTGCGAGGGCAGCTGTGAGAGGTTGTGACTGAAACAGGAGCAAAGGATTCAGGA
>JADRCC010556737.1:0-17984 GCA_019843855.1 Hylomyscus alleni | reverse complement strand
TCCCTATTGTAGGTTTAAAAGCCTTAAACTCCATTTTGAAACCTCCAGGAAGCAGATAGGTTGTGAGGAAGATGTTGCAAGCAGATAATAGTTTGGCTGAAGACTGAATGAAGGATCTTCTGGAGACTACCCATAGCACACAGACCAGGATGGACATCAGGGCCATTTGGAAACTGGTTCAGCAGTTTGAGAACACAAATGCGTGGGAGTTTACTTTTGTTCTCTTTAAATAAAGCTAGTTTCTCTTTTTCCATATTAAAAATTTAACCCCATCTGGCGTGATAGCTCAGGGGGTAAAGATGCTTGTTGACAAAAGTGAAGATCTGAGTTTGAACCCTGGAATTCGCTGATGAGAGAAGAGAACTGACTACTTCTAGTTCTCCCCAGATCTCTGCATGCATACCATGACATGAGAACACACGTGGGCGCACACACAAGTAAATACCTAATAAAGGCAACACAAATTTAAAAGAAAACCAGTATCTGTTCGGTGTTCCATATTGCAGGAGTTCTTCCTATTGAAGAGAGAAGCCAACTCATTTTAATTAATTTAGTTAATTAAAATAAATTTAATTAATTAATTATTTAATAAGAGCAGGATCTGGCTATGTAGTGCAGCTTGACCTTGAACTCAGCCCCTTGGATTCGGACTTCTGAGCACTCAGATTACAGAGCAAACTTACTGGGTTTCACCTAAAACTTTAGTCCGGAACCTTCTTTCCTCTGTAACTGCTCAGCAATTATTAAAGATTTATTTATTATTATACATAAGTACACTGTAGCTGTCTTCAGATGCACCAGAAGAGGGCATCAGATCTCATTAGGGATGGTTGTGAGCCACCATATGGTTGCTGGGATTTGAACTCAGGACCTTTGGAAGAGCAGTCGGTGCTCTTAACCACTGAGCCATCTCTCCAGCCCCCATGCTCAGCAATTATTAAGCGCTGTGTGATATTTACCATTCCCCTTGCTTACTCGGTAACTAATGGACAGCCAACAAAATGAGGAGAGGAGAGAAACAAGCCTTTGGGCCTGGTATCTATTTTGCCACGAAGGATAGTGAATTAAAAGCCATGGGAGGCTGTGGGAGGGGGAGGTTGCATGCTCAAAAAATGTAGTGACAGAGTGACTCTTAGAACCAACACATTCTGATGTCTGGGAACAGTCTTACAATAGTCCCTGCAAGTTATCAGTCTAAGGCTACTGTTCTCAACCTGTGGTCCTGACCTCTGTAGGTGCTGAGTGAACCTTTTACAGGGGTCACCTAAGACCACTGGAAAACAGATGTTAACATGACAATAGCAAAATTACAGTTATAAAGTAGCCATAAAATAATTTTATGGTTATGGGATCACCACAAAAATGAGGAAATGTATTAAGGGAGTTCAGTATTGTGAAGGCTGAGAACCACTGCTCTAAGCAAGAAATGACACAATATGGTATCTAAGAACACAGACCTCAGATTGCAGTTGACTTCGTAGCTATGTGACTGTGGCCAGCATTACCTCACTGTAAGCATGGTAGTTTGAATATGCTTAGCCCGGGGACTGGCACTATTAGGAAGTGTGGCCTGGAAATATCAAAGGAAACTTTTTGTGATTGAATTGGAGTAAGTGTGGTCTTGTTGAAGGAAGTAGGTCAATTTGGGGGTGGGAAATGAGACCTTCCTCCTAACCATGTGGGAGCCAATCTTCTCCTAGCAGCCTTCAGAACAAGAGGTAAAACTCTCAGCTCCTCCAGTGCCAAGCCTGCCTAGATACTGCCATGCCTTCCACCATAATGATAATGGACTGAACCTCTGAACCTGTAAGCCAGCCCCCATTAAATGTTGTCCTTTATAAGAATTGCCTTGGTCATGGTATCTGTTCACAACAGTAAAATCCTAACTAAGACAAACAAGTGACTTAGTTTCCTTAATTGTGGAAGAGGCATAGTACTATCCAGGTCTCACATGAACTGGGGTACTTTCCTTGGGTAAAACTTTAAGGAGCTGCTACAGACTTAAAATCAATGCAAATAATATTTTTATATGATGTTTTAAGAAAGAAGAACCACAGTAACTACAAAAAAGGCATTGCAAAGAAAAATATCAAAGGAAAATTTTTGTGATTGAATACATAGACCTTTAAATATGCCTGAGGTTTTAACCTAAGGTTACACAGACCTGTCTCGGACTTTTCTCTAACCCACTATTTGGCAACATTTCTGACTTTTATTATCTTTGCCATTTGGAAAGTCTGAGAAATTTATTCATCAAAATTATTCATCGTTGATGATATCAGATTTTTTTTCTTCTTTTCCCCCTAGAATTAATCTCTGGCCTTAAAACTTCTTATGCTGAAATCATGTTAGATTTTCAGAAAAACTGCAAAGATAATGCAGAGAGCTCCCACATACTCCTCCCCAGGCACTAATAGTAACATTAATATCTTCCAGCTCCACGATTCATTTACCCAAATCAAGATTGACTGGTAAGGTTGGAACAATACCACTAAATGAAGTATGGCTTTACTCAGTTTCTCCATGAATTATTATTTTGTTGCTCAACCCATTTAAAATACCACATTGCATTCTGCCATCACGGCTTAAGTGCTTCAGATTAGCGACAATTTCGTTTTCCTTATTGCTCATGACCTTGACACTTTTCAAGGATATTTGGCTAGATGTTTTTGCTATATGTCTCTCAATTTGCATTTGTCTGATACTTTCTTATCATTAAACCAAAGTTATAAATTTGCAGAAAGAATACTATAAACAATAAACATGTCTTCATGTTGTCTGTCCACTGTGGTCCCTCAGTATCTGGAATAGTGCATGGTCGTTGAGTAGCTGTTTAGTCCATGTTAGACATGGCCGGAGTCACTCTGTCTTTAATCAGTACAGCTCTGATTCCTCCACATGAGGCTCTCATGAGAGGATGCATCCTCATTTCCTCTTGGAGGGAGGAAGTCGGCTTGGAGATTTACAGAGTTCATGAGCCTCCATGAAGTATTTCTCACAAAAGCCTTCTCTACCCAAGGTTATATAGGAGATGGAAGGTTGATACTACTCAGTGATAGGGCTGTGGCCACTGCAAATTGCCCAGGAATTGTGATGCTGCAGTGGCCCTTGAGTTACCCACTCTCCTGCAGCAACCCTAAACAACTTACTCATTCACCAAACTAAGCTGAGAAGAATATTTGTACAGTTTTCTGGTATCCTCCATATCTGGAGAGAACAAATATTTCCTTATATATCTTCAGGAAAATCTACATGATGATGGTGCATATATTCATTAAAATAACTGTGAATCATTTAAGATAGAATTTAGACGTATTCTCTTAATAATATAGCTAATTAGTGTGCATATACATATTTATAACTATACTGTTTTCTTTTAAAAAAATACTATTTAAAGCCTTCTAAAGAAAATTAACTCCTGTAAGAATTTCACTTATCTCCCAAGACAGGTTGAGAAACCTGTTTACTCCAAGCCACTGACCATTGGGAAATATAGAAAAACAGAAAAATATAGAAAACTTAAATTTATATGTCAATCAATATGCCTTAGTCTGCCGTTTATTCTATAACAAGATACCTAGAACAAAATAATTGTGTAAAGATAGAATTGTTGTCTCATGGTTCTGGAAAATGACTCTGGTATCAACATCCGCCCTGTGTTGAGACTGAAGCATAAGGCTTTAAAGTCCCTCACATGCAACACAGAAAAGCCAGACACTAGCTCAGGTCTTCTTGTATAAAGCAGAGGTTTTCAACTTGTGGGTCATGACCCTTTCATAGGGGTCACATAATGGAAACATAGATGTTTACATTATGATTCATAACAGGAGTAACATTACAGTTAGGAGGTAGCAACAAAATAGTTCTATAGTTGGGAGTCAACACAACCTGAGGAGCAGTGCTAAAGGGTTGCAACATTAGGAAGGGTGGGAACCCCTGGTGTAAAGGGAGAAAAGCCCTTATGGGGCTCTCTAGTCCCGATGCTCTCTGAAGGGTGACACCTTTAAATGCTGTTATCATGTGGATAAATGTGCTTGATCCTAAACCCAGTGTCTTCAGTTTAATCCTCCTGGGGCCACAATGGTAGGCAAGAACCATATGTAAACATACAAACATACACACATGCACACATGCACACATGTGTAGGTGCACACACGTATAGATGCACACACAGACGTCTTGGCTGGGGTGATGCTGGCTGCTAGGCTTTGTTTCCCTTCCACCCAACATCTGACTGCTCCTCAGTAAGTGCTTCTCAAACATTTGGTGACAGAATCTCCATGACTGAACACATGTGGAAGAGCCTCCTAATTGCTGACAGCCACTCCTCCAAATTTCTCGGGCTCATTCTGAAAATTATGCATCCAAGTTTTAGCCTAAGTATGCCCAAGTTTCTTTAGCTTGCTGAATTCCATTTACTTCATCTTTAAAAACAGAAAGCCTTTTCCTTCTTATTGTCAAGGATGAATAAAAATCATCTTTTCTTTGAAGAGCCAGTCCTGGCTCACAGAGAATGGCCAACAAGGAATTCTTATCTAAAGTTCAGTGTCTGTTTTAGGTTCTTGTTCTTCTTCTGGCAGAGTCCAGAGATTAGCGTCCACACAGAGGCAGAAAACTGACTGAAGCTCTAGCAGATTGGGTAATCAGCTAATGAGATGCTGCATGATGGCCAGCAAGATGGGTCAGTGGGTAGAGACACTTGGCACTAAGACTGACAACTGAACTTTGTCCTTGGGACCCACAAGATGCAAGATAAAAACTTAGAAGTTGATCCCTGATATCCATAGAATATATATATATATATATATATATATATATATATATAATATATATGATTCTTACATATAGATGCATAGATGTGTGTGTGAAGAATCAAAAACCTATATGAACTTATATCAATTCTTTATCAATCTGTTTTTTTTTAATCTGTATAATGATGATAGCCATAATTCCCTCATAGGAATTTGTGAGGATTAAACAATAACATAATACAATATTTAAGACTCTAAAAAAACGTAACTCCTGGTGAATATGACTTGTTACAGTGAATCTCTGCATTTGATGCATAAGGCAGATAAAATAGATACAGAAGGGAGGAGTAGCCACAGATTTATTATGGAGGAAACAAATGTGGGTGGGTGGCACAGCTTACTGAGAGGATATGTTAAACGCTCTTTACTTTCTCTAAAGGTAGCTCTCCATCTTTCATGGTTTCAACTTAACAGGTAAGGAGTAGGTAGGAGTGGAAGAAAGCACAGGTCACTACCACAGAATTTCCATAAATTTGAACATCAGAGTGTAAAACATCTGTGTAGGCCAGGTAGTGACTGTTTCAAATTTCTGGGTCACACTTAAGGCTCTGTCCAGGTTCTTTAAAACAAATTATAACACTTCAAAAAAAATTCAAAACCATTGGTTCATTGACAAGGAAGGCTAACCCTGGGTGAATTTTATTATTGTATTTTAGAGAAATTTAAAGAAAGATGTAGTGAGTGGTTGAGTTTAAAGTTTAGAGGCCCATACGTGTTGATAAGGGAGAGGCAGGGAAACAGAATGGGCAGTTAGACTTCTTGCCAAAGCCGCAGAAGAGTGGAAGGTATAGAGAGCCAGAGTCCGGAGCTACATGTTGCTGAAACATCCATTTACTCCTTGTATAGTAGTTTGGGATCTCTTTATCATAAAAATCCAGGAAATTTGTTTAGCCAAAGCAGCGTAGGACTGTGGGAAGGCAAGTCTCCATGGCCTTCTGGGTTTCCATGAATGAGATGCTTTCTGCTCCTTGCTCTCAGTCTGTCTGTCCAAAAGTGTCTGTGTGGTAAACGGCCATGAGAGGGGAAAAGCCAAGTGTGTTTGCTGCCCAGAAAAAAAGATCTGGGTTCTCAGAGTTGAATCTTTCCTCCTGTAACACTTCTATCTCCATCATGGCTACACATTCCATCTGTCCTTTTCTCACAATCCAGAGAAATGATGGACACACCCTCAGGTTCTTTGTGTTTTGTCCAGCAGTCTCATAACACCATCAACATCCAGTCGACATCCAAAAAACTCTGTCAGGTTCCATTCTTGACTTGGAGTGGAAAAAGAATCACAAAGCTTTCAAACATTTTAAAAACATTGGTGACAGTGTACTACATGTCTACAATGACTTTTAGTCATTTTCACCCCCTCACCTTCTCTCATATACCTTCCCTCTCCTACTGAAACACTATTCTTCCAAACTGGTCCCCCTCCTACACTCATGTCCTTCTTGGTATGAGCACTGCACTGGCTTTCTTGCATGAACATGGATGGGACATTATTTCCTCTAGCATGGAGGACTTAAACAGTGGATACACTACTGAAGAAAATGACAGCCCATCCCCAGCACCAATTTAATATTAATAGTCTCAGGGAAGGGGTGGGCCCTGTGCAAAACTTTCCCCAACCATGGGGGGGATGCTAACAACCTACTCTTGTGCAGGCGACCACACCTGCAGAGCATTCATGAATGCAATGGCCATGCCATATCCTGAAGACATCCTCTTGCAGCACATCTCTGTGTCCTCTGGTTCTTATATTCCAACAGTCCTCTCTTCCTGGACCTTAGAGGAGGTGATATAGATGTTCTGTTTAGGGCTGGGCATTCCACTATCATTGTCTTTACAGTTTGATCAGATACAAGTCTCTACATTAATGGCTGCCTGATGCAGCAAGAAGCTTCCTTGATGAAGGCAGGGAGCTGCATTAATCTGTGGGTATAAACACAGGAACTTAAAAGGTCACGTGACGGTGAAATAAGTGAAGGAAGATGAACAGGGCAAGAGAACTAGAAGACATTTTCTTAAAACTCACCAGAAAAGAGGCTGGAAGATGGCGCAGTAGTTAAGACCTCTTGTTGTTTTTGCATAGGACCTGTGTTCCTTTCCTGACACCTCCATACTGCTTGCAACCATCCCTTACTTCAGTTCTAGAGAATTTGACCCATTCTTCTGACCTTCACCATCACCAAGCACACATGGGTTACACATACATGCTTGCAGATAAAACATTCATACACATAAAATCAGGTAGATACATCTTTGTAAAGAATATCCTAAAAAGTCAAGGGGATTGAGCCAGCAATTAGAATTCCTTTGTGATCTCTGTTTCCATCCCTAATTCCAGCTTCTGCTTTTAGGTCCTTCCCTGATTTCTCTCAGTGATAAAATGTGACATGGGAGTTGTAAAATGAAAGAAAGCTTTTCCTCTTTGGAGTTGCTTTAGGTCATGTGCTTATCACTCCAACAAAGAGGAACATAGGAAGGAAGGATTTATCTCATAGTAGAAAGATACAGTCACCTTGTCAGGGAAAACATAGCAGAACACATGAAGAAGAGAGCACATAGCTGGCACCATTCCCATCTTAGTGGACCTAGAAGCAGAGAGATGGAATTCTTGTTTTCCCCTTTTCTTCTTTCATTCTATCTAAGCCTCTGGTCCAGAGGGTGGGGCCACTTCCGTTCAGGGCGGGTCCTTCCTCTTCAGTTAGTTCTCTCCAAAAACTCACAGACACACCCAGGGATGACAATGAAAAGTAACCATCACAGATGGTCACCAATGACTTACCCAGCCTCCAACAGTAAAATTCTCACGCTGTCAGCATCCTTCCTCTCTATCTTTTAATGTTTTGCTCAATAAAAATTTATCCACTAGTCAAAGGGCTTCTCTGACGCCATTCATCCCAGAAGGAATCCTTCTCCAAAACTCAGTACTTGATAGTGCCTACACTAACGTTTTAAAATGAAAACGGACATATATATCCACAGACAGGGAGAGAAGGGAAGTCAGGTGAAGAGAGAGAGAAGAAATGCACCAAGGAAAAAAGGCCTCAGGCCTCAGTTCTGACAACACCAGGCTCCAACTTCCCGCCTTCAGAACAATGAGAATTAAACAGAAGAAAACAGGTCTGTTATTTATGCCAGAGTCTACGAGGCTTTATCACAGCCCTAGTAAATGAATCCAGTACTACATATTTATTGCATAAACAAATGAATTCCTTTAGGAAGTCATTTCTTCCCTAGATTGATGATTTATAGAGCAGTAATAGTTTGCCCTAATTGCTATCTTGTCACTTATGTATCAATGAGCAGTGTGACGATGTATGTGCTCACTATATCATGCATTATTATTTCTATATAGGTGACAGAAAATCCAATTCAAACTTGATAGAAATCTATTGACACATTAAGAATAGACCTAGCTTCAAGAATGTTAGGGTTCAAGGACTCAGATTCCATCAGGAGGCCAGGGTCTAATATCTCAGGTCTGATTTGTTCTATACCAGTTCATCTTTAGACTCAACGTGAGGGCAAGATGGCTGCCAAGAGATTCCTGCTTGTATATTCTCAGGCAAGAAGAGTATTCTCAGCACAGCTCCCCAGGTAACATCTCACTCTATTGACAGCTCACTGCTGATCCAATGTATATGAGCCTTGGCTACAGGGTTCAGGTCTGGAAGGAAGCCAGAAATGGAATCAGATATTTCATACCCAAAGGCTGAAGGGAGAGATGCCCCCACAGGAAAGCAGAGTCAGGAGAAGGGACTTGGGTCTTTGGCACAGGTCCAAGGACAAGGTTGCACCTGTGCCTTTGATGCTTGTTGGTTGCTCCCATGTGAGTGTAAATTTCTCAAGGATTTTATATCCTTCAGATGTTCTTTCTTCTGAGCCACGGCTCTCTTAATATAATGATAGAGACCACCAACTGTACATTGATGAGTGAATGTCAGTGAAGAGTGAGGAGATTCATACTGGAGCCAGGACAAGGCTGCTCATGGCTTCCTCCTGTCTCCACAGTCAGAAAGCAGCCCGCAGCCTTATAACCTGGCCTTGACAGGCAGAGGACCTCTTTCCCTCTTTAACTAGAGCACACAGCCAGACTTGGTGAGACAGTGTATCTTGACTTTGTGATAAGATTCTATCAGGACACGAGGAGTAGTGAGGCAAAATCAAGGCAGTGATCCATCTATCTATTCATCTTCCATTCTAATTACCTAACTCTTGGTATTTATTCTTCAGTTTTACTTGCTATTTATTTAATAAACTCACCCACTTAAAACCAAATGAATAGATAGATGGATCACAGCAGATAGATGATAGATAGATGCTAAATAGGTGTTAGATGATAGAGGAGAGTTTATTTAATAAACTCACCCATTCAAAACCAAATTAATAGATAGATGGATCACAGTAGGTAGATGGTAGATAGATGATAGATAGGTGTTAGGTGATAGAGGAGAGGTGATTGACAGGCTATAGATTGATGAATAGATAGATGATAGATGATTAATAAATGACAGATACATAGATGATGGATTGATAAGTAGATAGTAGATGACAGATAGATAAAAGATAGAAGATAGATGATCAAAGATAGATGGTTAATAAATGATGACAGATAGAAGATAGGTAATAGATGATAGAAGATAGACAGGTGATTGATAGCTGGTAGAGATGATAAAGATGATAGCTAGCTAGCTAGATGATAGATAAACGGATAGACAGATGAATAGATGATAGAGCAATATATAGGTAGATAGATAAATAGAGAACTGATTGATCAAAAGATAGCAAAACATAAAAAAATAATCAAAGCAGTGGAAAACAACATGAAAGAATAGGAAGTCTACCCTAAAATGTCTTACTCTCTACTTTGCCTGCAAATGGGAATCCCATCAGATGGGTTTACAGAGCCACCTAGTGGGCAAAGTGCATCTTGTATCTATGATAATAGCATAGGCTTCTAAGTAGGCTCTGAGTAGTCCTAGACCCAGGAAAAGAAGTGTGGCCTCATCAGAGGGTCTAATGAAGTCTCTTGCTTCTACTTAGTTCTTCATCCCATAATATTGCTGAGAGTAGAAATTGGTAATCCATATTGGCATTTTGTGTCTACCTTCTTGAGTTTGAGTGAAATAAAAAGTGATAATGGACAGAGAGTGTGAAATATTTTGATTCCTGTGTCCACCATTCTCTGCCTAAAACATTCAGAGGCCAGGGTTGCCTGAGAGTTCTTAGTGCTTTATTTTACACATTTTTCTCTTCTTCAATCAGTATGTTTTATATATATATATATATACGTATATATATATATACGTATATATATATAAATATACACACATATATGTATATTATTACTTTCTTAATCACACTGGATACATATGTGTGCATAATATATATGCATTCATATATATGTACATACAAATGACATATATATAGTGTGTGTGTGTATATATATATACATATATATATCTTCCATAATCACAAAAGTTAAGATATATTTCAAGCATGAAGAGATGGATTTTAGTACATCAGAGAATGTTTCCCAAAGTCTTAAGAGTAGAGTGAAATGGTCTGCTTGACTTCTCCATGAATACCTGTACATCCTTACAGATGCACATCTAGGAATACAGAGACACTGATTGTGGTTTTAACAGTCACTGGGACTCACTAGTTCAAAAAAGAAATTAATCTCCAGACCTCACTGTCTTGAACACTCCAATCTGCAGGGACTTTTGCTTCTGGCAGTATGAGACTCTAGGCTCCTGCCTTTCAGCTGCTTCTTGCAATGTGGAGACCAGCAGTTCTCAACCCTCCTAATGCTGTGACTCTTTAATGCAGTTCCTCATGTGCTCACAACCATAAAATTATTTTGTTGCCACTTCATAACTGTAATTTTGATTCTATTATGAATTATAATGTAAATAGTTTGATATGCAGGATATCTGATTTGCCAACCCTAAAGTGGTCATGGCCCACAGGTTGAGAACCATTGGTTCTCAACTGATGGAAACTCAAAGCTAACGGGTGAAGGTGAAATGGTATTTTACTTGTGGTATTCCGGATTCAAACTACAGCACAGTGGCTGCAATCCTTGGCTTTTTTATTTTAATGCTCTGCATAAACAGTTTAAGGACTTTATACTGTGTGTAATTTGGCAAAAAATAAAAATAGAGTCTTATTAGGTGATGGTAATCTGTGGCCTGAAGGAGAGACTTTAGTTCCTGAGAGAGCAATTGGGAAGAATGTTGTAATTCAGAGGCAATCACTACGCCAATTGTTCTGAGTGGGATTAGATCATCTCTTGGTCAGCCCCTCAGTGTGCCTATTACAGAGCCTGACATAGTGTCAGTGACTAATAAATATTGATTGAAAGTATATTTTGCATACACTGTCTACACATAGCATGGTAAAGAAAGGAGACTAGGGAAAGAAAGAATGCAACTTCTGTAGAGTATGCGCATAAAGGATGAGGAGAGAGGAAATCAAGTGACATTGCAGCCTTAGTGATCAGAATGCGTGTAAGAGAGATGGACATGGGGAGAGGAAAAGGGGAAGGAGAAGGGTGGTAGAAGTGGATAGAGGAGAGAGCTGGGGCAGGGTTAAAGAGGAAGAGGAGAAGAGAAGGAGAGAAGAGACTGGTAAGAGGGAGGAGAAGAGGGAGAGGGGGAGGGAGAAAGAACAGTACAGTATGGATAGAACCAACGCTTAGAAAGCAGGAGAGATGAAGACTCAATGTGTTTAGCACAGTCCAGCAGGTGATGGATGGTAGGAGTTTGGGCACAGAAGTTAGCGTGGGAGAAAGAGCCTGTAATACAGAGGTAAGAGTTGAATTTGTAAGATTAAATGAATTATCTTTGAAGGGAGGGTATAAAGACAAAACAGAGTGCATAACTGTTTAGGGGAAGCTACCCAGAGACCTCAGTGTGCATGCATGTGTGCATGCATGTATGTGTACATGCGTACATGCCTGACTGCGATGCTGGTGATAAAATGAAGACCTTCCTTATTGCTTGCTGCACTACGTAGCCAGTCCCCAAAATAGATTCATAATGTTAGACACAGGCACGTGGATAAGCTTCTCTGGTTGCTAGTCGAATTCATTTGCTAAAGCCTGGATGCAATTACTTGAAATTTGTTGTTGTTGTTTTCTTACAGTGCTGGGGACAGAAGTCAAGGCCTTAAAAATGCCAGCCTGTGACTGAGCTACATCCACAGTCCACATTTTGCATTTTGCATGTAGGTTTTATAGGGTTGTTCATGTGTGAGGTAGAAAATTATTCCGAGAGAGCCAAGAAAAGTAAACGCTTTCATTTCTCAGCCCTATTATATTCCAAATTCTCGGCAGCTATGAAAATAGAATTTCGAAGTTTCTAGCTGAATCTTGAGCTCAGTTTCGTTCACTAGTGTATACGTCCCCCTTCTCACTTTTGCCTTGGTGTTTATTTTGTAAAACATTGTTTAAACCTGCACATCAAATTCTGACCAAAAAACCCAGCCACCAAAGGACAATCAAAACCCATCCAGCACATTTCTAGCCACTCTCCTGGGAGTCAGTCAAAGGGAAAAACCAAAGGCAAGCTGCCCAGAGAAGTGATCTCAAGCCCCGAGAACAGCTAATGGGCAAACGACGAAGGAACAGACGGGACCCAGGAAACAGCTTCGGCCACATTTCCAGCATTGAGGGTTGTAACTTTGGCAATAATCATTCTTCATTTCACTGCCTGGTAAACCGTCCTCTCCTTGCACGTTAAGAGAAACAACTCCCTTCCCAATAGAAGCATACATCTAGAAATAAGGGGCTGGCTGGCTGGAGAGAGCAGCTGAGCACAGGCGCTGTCTCGAGGAATGATTCACCCAAAGGCTGCTTGGAGGGCTCGTTGAAGCAAACACACGGGACTTTTCTCAGAGGAAGGAAAGACAGAGAGACATTCTAACAAGTGTTTGTGTGTGTGTATTTGCACATGTTTTTTTGTGTGAGTTTATGTATGTGCCTGTGTGTATCTGCCTGTGTTTCTCTGTGTGTATGTATGTGTGTACCTATGTGTGTTTATGTGAGTCTGTGTTTGTCTGTTTTTGTGTGGGGGTCTCTATGCATGTGTCAGTGTGTAAGTGTGTGTGTGTATGTGCGTGTATCTGTATTTGCATATGTTTTTGTTTGAATCTATGTTTGTGTGTCTGTATTATCCACATGTATGTCTCTGTCTGTGCATGTATGGTTGCCTGTGTGTATGTGTTTGTTTGTGTGTGTGTGTTTTTGTGAATACATATGCCTCTGTGTGTATCGCTGTGTATCTGCACATTTTATATGAGCTTATGTGTGTCCGTGTGCATATTATTTACCTGTGTGTCTGCATGTGTTTGTGTGTGCCTGTGTTTGCCTGTTTATTTGTATGTGTGTGTGTGTCAGTGTGCATTTGTGTCACTGTGTGTGTGCGCGTATGTGTGTGTTATTGGCATCAGTTTGGAGAAATAAATGGAAACAACCGACTGTCCCATGATGCTGCCCATCTCGTGAAAACAAAGCCTCTGATGAAGTAGATACTGCAGGGAAGCAGGCCCCAGGTGCTTCCTCTCTGTAGGAAACACCCAACACCACCAAACAACACTGAAACTAGTGTAAACCATGGGGACACATTAAGAGCAAAGACTAGCTATTCTCAAAAACAAATTAAATTCTTGGAGTCTTGTGACATTTCCACTTTAGCTCATGGTGCTATGAAAAGGGGGAGGAATTAAAAAGCAATCATTTCATTTATTGCATTTGTACTGAGTTTAGCCAACTACTGCAATAATATCACTTGGCTTGTTCTCCTGTAATTATCCTGTAACTGCACAAAGTAAACAAATTAGAACTATTTATAGCTCAGAACACTCAAGTGGAAATGAGATATTGCCCGAGTACAATTAAAATAAATATAGGCTTGATATTTAATACAGGCCTTCAAAGTTATGTGTCAGGACTTCTAACCCCTCGTGTTGTTCCTTAGCTCTTTTAATCTTCACAAAACAAAGAAAATTCCATCAGTGAGTCTCACTGAACTTACTGTTTCATGTGCTTACCAAGTTGCTCAAACAGGCACTTGTTTTTATTCAAGCCAAACTGTACAAATCTAACAAGAGCGTGTTAACTAATACACAAATGCAGAACTTACTTTAAAAAGGAAATCTCTGCCATGAGATGCTAACAGGATTTTGTGAGTTGGAATATCTTATATATTTAAATATGTCCATGCACGTGTGTAGAGGTCAGGGGACAATCTTTGGAGGGAGGGTTGTCAGACCTTGCCTTTCCACCCTGTTTGAGATAGTATCTCGTTCCTTGCTTCTGGCTAGTCAATCTCTCCTGTCTTTGCCTCCTACCTTAAGTGTGTGTGTGTGTGTGTGTGTGTGTGTGTGTGTGTGTGTGTGTGTGTGTGTTGTGCATACAAGGTGTCTTCAGAGGCCAGTGATGTAGACTTTCCTGGACCTAATCTTGAGTTACAGGAGACGTGTGCCAACTCTGGCCATCTGCAGGAGCAGTTTGTTCTCCAGCACCAAGAGGGATACCTTTATTGACATAAATGCCTCTAAGCCCAGATAATAATTTATATGTGAACAAAATGGAATATACATCGGGTAGAAGAGGAGAGAAATTTATAGCAATATAACATTTTAAAAAGGTAACTTCTGGTCTGGAGAGATGGCTCAGTAACTAAGAACACTGGCTGCTATTCCAGAGGGGCCCAGATTCAATTTCCAGAGCTGACATGCAAGTTCACAGTTTCCTGTAACTCCAATCTCAGAGAATCTAACTCCCTCTTCTGACCTCTATAGATACTGAACACATATGATACACAGACATATATGGAGACCAAGCAATACACTCATGCATATAAAATAAAAATAAAGAGAAAAATAGCTCTGCCTTAGGAAAAGAAAACAAATGCTCCAATGTCTAGGTACAACACATTAAAATTCTGTCCACAGACATTACTTATATTCTCAATTGTAAAGGGGGAAAGTGATCAAGACCCTTTGAGGTATTGCTTTTCGCTGGCTGACTTTCTGCAGCCACAGTGATGGCTATAAACTACACTTATTCGCGCATCTAGTTCATGGGGGTCAGATGAACTTCCCAGCATCCTTCTATTCCATTAATTCATGGGGCTTCATAAAGTTGGTGTTCTGACAATTCTTGACATACAGATAGATGGTAAAGGAAGGCTGAGGGTAGACACTGCCTTACGATTCCAGTGGGGGATCTGAATTTTAAGTTCTCTTCAATCTGATTATTAAGTTTGGACTCTTAAGTGCTCTGTTTTCTTTTGAGGAGGAAGTATTTCCAATGTAGCAAGCCGAGTAGAATCCCAAGTATGTCGAATACAGCCTGCTCGTTGTCTGAATGTGAACATGGGTAAGGACAACCATCTCCTGCTGCTTAGAGCAGCCCTCTTCTTCAGTGTGTCTTTTCTGGGGCTTCGCCATCACCTAGACCCCAGGTCACCATGGCCAGCCCAGGAGCACAGAGCTGTGGCTATTATCTACTTGTTCCACCTTCCCATGTGGTGCCCTCCACAGTCCCTCAAAGGCGTTTCACAGAAATGCTTCTTGATCCTCTTCTCAATGAAAAGGACAGAGAAGTTATTTTCTCACCATTTAACAAAAAGTATAAAACATTCTTCATTCCAAGCCATATGATGTATTAGGGTCAGAGCCAAGGATTCTGCAGCCTACAAAAGGACTGTACAAACCTGCTTTGCTCTTTCTTATAGGAAAAGCAGCACTACTGCCAGGCCCAGAGGGCTTTTCCTGGATCTCTCTAAAATAGCATTACTCTAGTCAATGTAGAACATCAGTGGGTAGGGATGAGTCTTACAATGTCATGAGATCTAAATCATAAAACCAGAGGAAGAATTGTCCACTTAACTTCAGAACTGAAGTGAAGTCCATGAATCCAAACCTCACAGAGAGAGCTATTTTTCTGATTTGTTGTAAAGGAAAGAAACCACAGGGAGGAAGATCCAAATTTTTATTACATTTATCAGGTAAATACTACATACATATTTTTTTTCTGGCTTGCATTTATGATTGAAAATTGGTTAGAAGACAGCCTAAACCCTGTTCAAATGTTGTCATGTCTTTGGAATTTCAGGATTGCTCTCTGGATAAAACTGTGGCCCTACTCAGCATGAGTGGGTCACCATAGAGCAAACAAACATGCAGGAAGAACAACACTGACCATCCTGCCTTGCTATCATCTCTTTTAAAAGACATTTACTTTTGACAGTTTCATACACATATCTAATTACTTCAAGTCATTCAACCACCCCTACTCCCCTCCCTTTCCCATGAAGCCCTTCTTAACAAGCCCCACCCTACTTTCATGTCTTCCTCTTGTCTGTGGATCATTGAGTTTAATAAGTTTAGAGATTCTTGCCTGAGCAAAACTGAAACAAAGATACCTAACTTGCCTACATTATCGAAGAAAACACCTCTCCCAAACCATTAACTGCCAACAGTGAAGGGGTGGAGCCTGAGATACACACATGACAAATCTGGTATAGTACCTGGCACATGATAGGTACATGTTGGTTCCCAGTTTCTCTCCTCTCCCATTTTCAATTGTCTATTTATTTGAAGTCATACATATACTTTCTTCTTAACATTAAAACTAAGCTAAGTTGCTAACTAATAAAGCTCAGCCACTCATCCTGGAATTGGTACCACTAATAAATTTGCATCTTTTCTTCTTGATAAAGTGTAAGTAAGGGTCCATTTTTCGACAAAAAATGATACCCCAGACTCAAGTAGTATGCAAAAGCAAGGAGAGTTTTATTCTGTAGACATCCAGCATGTGGAGGTCAATCATTACAAGATAGAGAGACCACCAAGTAAGCTTGCAGGCCTGATATAAAGCACATTAGGGGATTCTGGGATAGGTGATCTTTATCTCTGGGGCCATTCCATTATTGGGGTGTGCGGGCAGAAAATTGTTACTGGAGACATCTGAAAACTTGCTGACCCATGATGCTTGCTTCTAGCCAGGTGACTGGACAGCTTCAGATGGCAAGATAGTTTCTGACTAGCCTGAAGCCTGGGGATTTTTCTAGTAACTGACTTGCCTGGACTTGTCTAGACTTGCCCAGTGCTTAGGCCTAGTCGCATATACTGCCAATTTGAAGCCTGTCATGGAGTCAGTCTGTCTCAAAAGGATGTAGAGGCCCAGTCGATGACAACACAGTCCCTGCCCTGGATGAGGGCATTCATATTTTCTTCCTTAGAATTGCTTTGTTTGTTAGACTTTCAGTGGTATGTGACCTTCTTGAAGGCAAATGTGTTTGCATTTGTAGCCTCTCATAGACTCTACCACATGAGCCACTCAGTAAACACTGGCCAGCCATTGATTTGATGCCAAGAAACTAAAAGCTCTTCATCCATTAAAGTAATTGATATTGCTTTGAGATTCCCCACTGTATTTGGCCACCACAATCACCTTTAATTCACGGAGATTTTAATTCTAGGCACATAGTACTTTATTATCTTCTGAGTAGATCCTATAACATACAAAAGACAGTGAGAGTTCAGAGGAGAGAAAAACAAAGACAAATGAGAGAGAAGAAAAAAACCAAGAGAGAAACATAACGAACTCCAATTCTACTCTTCACTGTTGTCTTTAAATACTGCATGCTTTTATTTTACTATGAGCATTTATAACTTTTTAGACAACAACAACAAAAATAACCATGTACATGTAGCTATTGCTCTTTGTTTATATACCACAATGTTTCCAAAAAAATAGTAGCACATGGGATCTAATTTGCCTATGACAGACATTTTTCATGGCTTGGAAAATTATAGAGCAACAAAATAAAAAGAACAAGCATGGCTTTTGAAATTGGTTATGTCCCTACAACAATCTGTATTTTCTTAACCAAGTTGCTTAGCTTCTATGAACTATAAGTTCATTTTTTATTGGGTATTTTATTTATTTTCATTTCAAATGCTATCCCCTTCCCAGATTCCCCTCAACAAGGTCCTTATCCCCTCCTCCCTACCCCCTGACTCTATAAGGGTCCTCCATCCGTCTACCCACTCCTACCTCAGAGGCATAGCACTCTTCTATCCTGGGTCATCAGACCTCCAGAGGATCAAGGGGCTTTCCCCCCATTGGTGCCAGACAATGCCATCCTCTGCTACATATCCAGCTGG